>CM064578.1:58194977-58419977 GCA_032716605.1 Paralithodes platypus
ACTATCGTCCAATTAGCATTAAACCTCACGTTGTATGTAATTATGCTAGACAAAACACTTTCATAAGAGAACAGGGACTTCGGTCAAATCACCTTAGAGGACAATAAACATTACTTAAAACCCTTAAAAACGGGCTCACACCCCCACCCCAACTTTAGTCGTAGTTAATAAAAGCTTGGGACTCATGTGCGGCGCTCGAACATAGGTCGAGTGGCAATTTCAGCACGTTAATGTGCTGAGAGAGAGAGGCGACAAGTCGGTGGCAGGAGGGGACTAGCAAGCGTATGACTGCTCCAGACCACCGCGGCGAACCTACTGGACACAACCATCTCAGCTCCCTCCTCCCTCCTCTCACACTCGCTACAATCCTCAATGTATGTTACCGAAACAAGTACCGAACATACCTGGGCTTTTTGCCACTCCGCGTTGCACGGTTATTGCAAGGGAAGAAACTATCCAAATTCATACAAGGATCGTTCTGGGTGTCATTCGGAAAGCTCTGTTTATGGCCCTTTCAGGGATAGTGGTACTTGTTTTACGAACTTCTGGGTCTTATTTAGGCCCATGAAAATGATCACGTAAACAGCCCTATTTGGCTAAACAACACCCCCGCTGGGCGGTACACATAAATAAAACCGCATAAGGCCGCTCGCTAAAAGAAGGTTAAAGATACTCAACACGGTTTTCGTAAAAAACGTTCCTGTTTAACAAACCTCTTAGACTTCTTCCACGATATCCTCAACCTCTACGATGAGAGTAACGCTGTAGATATTATATACCTTGATTTTCAAAAGGCCTTTGACAAAGTTCCCCACAAACGTTTACTGCTAAAACGAAAAGCGCATGGAATACAAGACGGTGTGTTGAAATGGATAGAAAATTGGCTCAGCGACAGAAAGCAAAGAGTAGTCATAAACGGTAAGGCATCTAAATGGACCAATGTAAGTAGCGGGGTACCCCAGAGATCGGTAATACGACAAATTCTCTTTCTAATTTACATCAACGACATCGATGAGGGTCTCACCTGTACAATCTCAAAATTTGCTGCTGATACAAAAATTGCAAATAGCGTACTCCCAAAGAACAAGTTGACGATATGCAACTCAACATAGATAAGTTTTCATGTTGGGCCCATATTTGGCAAATGAGTTTCAATGCAGATAAATGTAAAGTACTACATATCGGATACCAAAATGAGAAAGCAAACTATTCGATGAATGGCACTCAGCTTAAGAATGTAAACAGAGAAACCGATCTGGGAGTAACAATATCGAGTAACCTAAAACCGAGTCAACAATGTTCAGAAGTTCTTAAGAAGGCAAACAAAATAATTGGCATTTGAGCATAAATCCAAAGAAGTTATCCTAACTCTTTACAATTCCTTAGCCCGCCCTCTTCTGGAATACTGCGTTCAATCCTGATGCCCTTATTACCAAAAAGATATAGACATTAGACAAGCTAGAACGAGTTCAACGTAGAGTTACCAAAATGATACCTAGCCTAAAGAACAAACCATACAAGGAGCGTCTTAGATATTTAAATCTATTTCCTTTAACCCAGCGCAGATTAAGAAGCGACTTAATTCAAGTGTTCAAAATCATCAAAGGCATCGACAATATGAACTGTAATAAGTACTTCACTATCAACCAATCAAATTACACGCGGGTAAACGGTTGCAAAAAAATTGGTAAATCTTTTAACTCACACGAATCTAAGAATTTCTTCTTCAATCGAGTTGTCATCTTGTGGAATGGGCTTCCCGAGACGTTATAGACTGCAGCACCGTTGGTTCATTTAAATTTCGCCTAGACAAATATCTTGCATCAAACCCGTGACTGACTGCGTTTGTAAATGAATAACTTTATTTTATCCCCCCCCCCCTCTCAGTTTCTAACCCATCTGTCCCCTACTAACTTCCCAATCCTGCCACGGACATTAGTTCCAGGGCAGTAGTTGATTTTTTAATGTTCCCTTACCCACTCTAAACCACTGTTTCGACACTGTCTTGCTCCTCAGTGTTTTGGAGGACAAGCAGCCTAGAAGGGTCACTAGACCTTTTGTTGCTTGATTTCCTTTGTACTCCTTTGTACTCCTTTGTATTCACTCATAGACAACACGCAGCTGCAAGCACGACCTCCCGAAATCCATTCCTTCGAATCCTCCCTTCCTCGCGAGGACAGAGTCCACCTGGCCAAGCTGAGATGCGGACACCATCCAGCTCTTCTGAGCTATCAGAAGAGACTGGATGACTCCGTCGTCGACACCTGCCCGGGATGTAACACAGCACCCCATACCATTAAACACATCATAGAAGACTGCATTTCACACAACCACTTACGCCATCAACACAATCTACACTTAATGAGAGCTCTGTGGGAAAACCCGATCGTGGCCATGACCTTCCTCAGGGAATCGGGGCTGTTCGGCCAGGCAGCTTAGGGAACAACAACAACAACAACAACACCGAAGATTCTCCGGATGGCCATGTTCCTCCGAACACAAATTAGCAATCCTCATGCCTTCCCTCGTGCAATAGAAATTAGGCTACAAATAATACGTTGAACGATATCAGACTGCCTCAATGCAACATGCTTGGCATTTGAATTGAGTCAAGCGACGAATTAGGACCAAGTTGTTAAACTAGTGCGATTGGTAGAATTTGGTAAGTATAATAAAATGGGCCAAACAGTCATATTGGACCAAAGTACTGATCAATTTGAGACCATTGCACAAATTAGGCCGAACCCTTGAATTTGGCAAAGTAGTCAAACTGCTGTCAGGTATTGAAAGGGGGTAAATGACCAACGTGGGCCGAGCAGTCGAATATGTTTTAGCCCTGGACGGGGAAATCACCCACGATCATAAGAGTAGAAAGAAGATAACTTATTGACCAAATATTATGCTCTTCCAGTAACAAACATGAAACATCAATTTTGTGTGAGCATGCTGTAAGTTGTAGCTAAGTTTCCTGGGGTTAATTTGTTTTTACTATTTTATATTGTACAGCTGGCTCCCAGTCTGCCAGCTCTATGTTGGCAGTAGAGAGGTTAATCCACAGAAGAGACTCCGCCACTTGAGATCTAGAAAATGTATAAGTGAAAGGAACAGTCAGAGTATACATATATATATATATATATATACCGGTATATATATATATATATATATACATATATATATATATATATGGATAGATAGATAGATAGATAGACATAGATATATATCATTTACTCAGCTTTCCCTACTCCCTTATACTCCTTATAATGCATATTTCTATTTTTGTCTATGTGGATGAGGGAGACAAAAAGCAAAACTGCTGTGACGAGTGCCTCCCCCTGAGTTGAAAGAGGGCCAGGGCCAAAATCAAGGAACGTTCGAGCCGAAATGTCTGGACACACAGAGTTTAAAGCAATTTAAGTCATGGGATGAGGGAAAGATGAATTCAGGGAAAGAGTTCCAGAGTTCAGCTGTTGAATAGAAGAAAAATTGGGAGTATCGTTTCACTCTTGAGTTGAAGAGTTGCACAGAGTAGTGGTGGGATTGTGTTGCAAGATGGGTACTACGTACCCTACATAGAGGAGGTGGTATACACTGAGAGAGCTCTGAGAAACACTGATTATTGTAGTAGCGATAAAATAGTGAGAGAGATGCAACATTGCGAGAGAGATTGCATAGAAAGGGAGATTGCAGAGAGTCTGTGAGTGGACGGGAGTTAGTGATACGAAAGGCTTTCCATTCTTCATTGTCTAGAAGTGCTTTGTGAGAGGATCCTCCCCACACATGTAAACAATACTCAACACAAGGACGCACTATGTCCCTGTACAGAGCAAGAAGCTGTGCAGGGGTAAACAACCCCTTGAGGCAGTTGATCACACCCAACTTCTGGGAGGCTCCCACAGCAAGACTGGAAATATGATCCTTCCAAGAGAGGGCAGAAGAAAAATAGACTCTGAGAATACTGAGAGAAGATGAAGGGTTGAGTTTTGTATTATTAAAGGATAAGGGATAGTCCTCTGGGAGTTCACGATGGGTAGATAGATGGATATATTGGATTTTGGAAGCATTAAATGGAACAAGGTTTTCTCTGCCCCAATTGGAAATGGTAGTTAGATCAGAAGATAAGTGGTATATGGCTTCATTACGGTTGTTTTTGAGGGATTGCTTGCTGGGGCGTTCTGGAAAACTAATTGAATATTGTAAGGTAGAGTCGTCTGCATATGAATGGATAGGACTGGAGGTACAGTTGAGAAGATCATTTAGGAAAATTAGAAAGATAATTGGAGACAGGACAGAACCCTGTGGAACACCGGAGTTAATAGGATGAGGAAGTGAATGATAGCCGTCCACAATTGCAGCTATGGAAGTGTCGGAAAGGAAATTAGAGACAATGGCACAGATGGAGGAATAGAAACAGAAGGAGGGTAGTTTAGAGATTAGAGATTTGCGCTAGACTCAATCGAAGGCCTTCGATATGTCTAGTGCAATAGAAAAGGTCCCGCCGAAGTCCCAAAAGGAGGATAACCAAGATCACCAGTAGAGCGACACTTAGGGTAGCCATACTTGCAATTGGACCATAGTTGCATGGATGAGAGCGGTCACCTTTCTTTGGGACAGGTTGAATGAGAGAAAACTTCCAGCAAGAAGGGAAGATCTTAAAGGAGAGACAGAGACGAAAGAGTTTGTCTAGGCAGGGAGTAAGCACGGTAGCAAATTGTTTTAGTACAACAGGAGGAACACCATCCGAACCGTACGCCTTCCTATTATTAAGTCCAGAGAGTGTAGAAAGTACATCTTTAGAAGAGATTAGGATATTAGGTATAAGTAGGAGAGAGGAGGGTGGAGAGTGAGGAATAGCACCGGAATCATCCAAGCGAAAGTTTGAGCAATGAGTTCAACTTTGTCAGAGGAAGAAGTGATGGTGGTGCCATCAGAGTGGAAAAGGGGAGGGAAAGACGAGGAAGAAAAATTGTTGGAGAGGTTTTTAGCTAGATACCAGAAAGCTTGGAAAGAGCTAGAGTTGGATAATTCAGTGCATTTATCATTGATGAAAGAGTGTTTGGCAAGTCGAAGGACAGATTTGGCTTGATTCCGGGCAGAAACATAAAAAGAATGAGATTCTTTAGTTTTTAGGCGTCAGTACCTTCAGTACCGTTTGAATGCTTCCTCCTTATTGCGGACAGCAGTAGAACAAGTGTGAGTAAACCAAGATTTGTTTGCATTAGTCTGAGAGAAAGAAAGTTAAATGTATGCCTCCATGCCTGATAGGATTACCTCAGTAATGCGTTCAGCACTCTCCTTGGGTCCCCGGCCATGGAAGCAAAAATATTTCTCTGGGAAATCAAAGAAGTACTGCCAGAGAGCCTCCCAGTCAGCAGCTCCAAAGTGCCACAAGCACCGCCGGGTGGACGTACTGGAGAGATCGGACAGGTGACAATGATAAGTTTATGGTCGGAGGAGCCCAAAGGAGAGAAAAGATTGACAGTATAAGAAGAAGGGTTAGAAGTTAGAATTAACTCAAGAATGTTATGCCAATCTCCGAAGCGATCCGGGATACGGGTGGGTTGCTAAACCAACTGCTCTAGGTCATTTAGGATAGAAAAGATGTAGGCCTGTTCACCAGGTTGGTCAGTAGTATGAGAGGATAGCCATTGGCGGTGGTGAACGTTGGTATCTCCTAAGATAGAGATTTCTGAGAAAGGAGAAATGGATAGAATGTGTTCCACTTTAGTGTTTAGATAGTCAAATAATTTGGGAAAGTCAGTAGAGTTAGGGGAAAGATAGACAGCACAGAAATATGTAGTATGAGAATGACAGGATAGTTTGAGCCATAAAGTTGAGAATTCACAGGAGTCGAAATAGGGAACACGAGAGTAAGTGAGTTCGTTGTGCACATTTGCACAACATCCGCCTATGACTTTGAAACTAGGATAACGAAGTAGGAGGATACAGAGAAGGAGATGCTGGCAGTTGTTTCATACACCTGAGTTTCAGTGAGGAAAGAAGATCAGGTTTGTAGGAGGAGAGATGGTGTTCAACAGAGGGAAAATTAGAGGAAAGGCCGCGAATGTTGCAAAAGTTGAAAGTAAGACTGGCAGGCTGATGTCCAGAGCATTTTGAGGGGTCGTCAGGTGAAGGTCGGATGGGTGTGGGGGCATTAATAGGAGGAGGAGGTGTTTGTGAGAGCAATTAGGATTACTCTCAGTGTAAGTGAGGCACAAAACAAATCAGTAAGAGAAGCAAATAAAAATAAACAGGAGTTCCAATGACTCCTTATCAAATGCCTATAGCCTCTCCTGGGTCTAGCTCTGGTCGATTGGTGCCTACACTCTCCCCCTATATATTGTTGATATACAGTATATCATATAGCCTGACGACACAGTTATACATGGATGACCAGTATGAGTCAAAGAGATAATGGAGATTATATATTATTCCCATATAGATAGAAAGAATATTACCAAGAAAAAAATAAGTGTATATTATTATGTATACCGTACACACACACACACACACACACACACACACATATATATATATATATATATATATATATATATATATATATATATATTATATATACTGTATATATTAATATTAATATTAATGTTAATATATTATAACATATATTATTAATATTATATATTAATTTCATTGGAGGTGTTTGGTGGTGTGGAGAAATTAATAAAATATAGATTATCAGTAGGTTCAGGGATATTTCGTAGCGATGCCGTTCTTAATGATCTGTGCCCCATGAGTATTCTTTCCTCTCACTTAAACATTAGGCTACCATAGTGCGGTGGGAATATGAACATGATTAGATTAATATCCAGTATTCGAGAATGGATAATAAGTCGTAGGCGTGTGCATAAACCTTTAACCGCCTTGGTGGTGTAATGGTTAAAGTGTCTACAAATCTGTGTGTGATAACCCGGGTTCGAATCCTGGTATATCACATATATGGTTTCATTAATTTCATTGGAGGTGTTTGGTGTTGTGGTGAAATTAATACAAAATAGATTATCAGTAGGTTCAGAGATATTTCGTAGCAAGGTCGCTCTAAATGATCTGTGCCCCATGAGAACATAAGAACATAAGAAAATGGGAGTCTGCAGAAAGCTGATTGGCCTACACAAGGCAGATCCCTGTCACACATAACCCTAATTATAAGCCCAGCTTACTAACACCATTAGGACTGACCTCACCGAAACGGTCAGAGGTCAGAACAACGGGGGTCTGCAGACAGCCGATTGGCCCACACCGTACAGATCCCCCTCACACCCAACCCATCTCGTCCATATGCCTATCTAATTTTATCTTAAAGCTCCCTATCGTTCTTGATCCCACTATAGCACTTGGTAGCCTATTCCACCTATCTACAACTCTGTTACCAAACCAATATTTGCCTATATCTTTCTTGAAACAAAATTGATCTAATTTGAAACCATCTGTACGAGTTATTTCGCTATCACTGAGCTTTAGTACATTTGTCATGTCCCCTTTACTAATCCCACTAACCCACTTGAATACCTCTATCATATCCCCTCTAACTAGGCGTCTCTCTAACGAATGTAAGCCTAATTTCTTCAACCTTTCTTCATATGGAAGATTTCTAATATAATGGATAATTTTTGTCATTCTACGTTGTACTCTCTCCAATGAATCTATGTCCATTCTGTAATAAAGACACCAAATTTGAACGCATTAATTCATATGGGGTCTCACTAATGACAAGTAAAGTTTTAAGATAACATCACCAGTTCTGTTACTCACACTCCTTGAGATGAACCCGAAAATCCTGTTTGCCTTGTTACGAACGCTTATACATTGTTTTCTAGGCTTCACATCATTGCTAACAAACACACCTAGATTTTTCTCACAGTCTGAGTTTTCTACTTCCATATTAGCTAGTTTATATTTAACATTTGTATGCATCTTCCCTATCTTTAATACCTTGCATTTGTCAATGTTAAACTTCATCTGCCAATTTGCTGACCATTCGTGTAAGGTATCTAGATCCCTTTGCAGGCACTCTATATCTCTATCTGAATCAATGTTTCTCCCCATTTTGGTATCGTCTGCAAATTTACTTATCCTATTAGTTATACCTAAATCAAGGTCATTTATGTATAATTATAACAAACAACAGAGGACCTAATACAGATCCCTGGTGGAAACCACTTTTGACTGCTCCCCATTTTGACTTGGTACCATTTATGCTGACTCTCTGCTTCCTACCAATTAGCCATGACCTAATCCATCCTAAAAACGCCCCACCTATTCCATGCACTTCAACCTTTCTCATCAATCTCTCATGAGGGACTCTGTCGAAAGCTTTACTGAAATCTAAATATATAATATAATATGACGTCATTATCTACTGCTTCACATACCTCTGTGATAAGCTAAGCAAATTAGTAAGGCAAGAACGTCCCTGAGTGAATCCATGCTGAGAAGAATTGATTAAGTTAAATGTTTCTAAGTGTTTTCTCATGTTCCTAGCAATAATTGACTCTATGTAGCTTTCCTATGATTGAAGTGAGACTAATGGGACAGTAATTGGCTGTTATTGATGTATCACCTTTTTTGAAGATCGGAACTACATTTGCAAGCTTCCAAGCTTCTGGAACTATACCTGTTTCTAATGACTTGTTAAAAAGAAATGTTAATGGGTAACTTAACTCATCTCTGCATTCTTTTAATACTCTACCATATACCTCATCAGGACCAGGTGATTTCTGAGGTTTTAGTCTGTCAATTTCCTTAAGCACATCATTTTTACTTATAGTAACCGTACTTAACCTATTTTCTATACTTTTGCTATATACCTTTCGGACTTTTGGAATCTGTGCCAAATTTGCATTAGTGAAAACGGATACAAACTGACTATTTAATGTACTGCACATTTCTAAATAATTTTCTGTCATTTCTCCTATCGAAGTATTAAGGGGGCCTATTACATTTTTAACTATAGATTTATATGGTTGGTAACAAGCTTTAGGGTTATTTTTTGAGACGTTGGCTATCCTTATTTCATAATTTCTTTTTGCTTTCCTAATTTCCTTTGTGACCTGTCTTGATAGAGTCTGATAGTAAAGAAGTAGGTGATTTTCGCCTTTCTTAATTTTGCTATATATTCCTTTCTTTTTTCCTATAAGATCTATTAGTTTATTAGTCATCCATTTTGGTTCGTTCTGTGTCGATCTAAATCTTCTTTTGGGGATATATTTATTTTGCGCATTGTGAAGTGAAGAAATAAACTGTTCATATGTAGCTGTCAAGTTTAACTCTGGCTTATCCTGACTTAATTGTTTAACAATAGGGTCCACCCTTAAGGCTCTTCTTATCCCACCATAATCGGCTCTTCTGAAATCTGGGATAAGTGACGGATTCTCTTTAGCATTTCCTGTCCATTGTATATTAAAATAAATAGATTTGTGATCGCCATTTCCTAGTTGGTCCCCTATCTCAACATTATTATCATATGTTTTGAATAAAGATATTTCAAACTGTCTGCTTGCTAAAAAGTTTGCTAATGATAGATTAAAATCCTTACAAAATTACGAAGAACGGGTGAAATTTATAGAACTACGACGCAAAGCCAAAAGGTTAATTAAGCAAAATAAAAAGACCCTGGAGTTACATGTTGCGAATAAAAGTAAAACAAACCCAAAAGAATTCTATAGTTATATCAGAAAGAAGGAAGTAGTTACTTCAACTGCAGGTTAGTCGATGAAAATGGAAAATATACCAAGACGAAGTACAAATGAGTAATGCCCTCAATACCTTCTTTGCATCAGATTTTACAACAGAAGACCTCATTGCTTTCCCTACAGCATCGTGATTCAGATAGATAATTCTGATGTTCTAAGCAATATCACCATTACAGAGAGAGAAGTATTGAAATGTTTAGACAAACTCAAGGTAAATAAAACGCACGGACCTGATACAATCTCACCTAGAGTTCTAAAGGAAGCTAAGGATGAGCTCTCCAAACCACTGACATTGCTATTCAATAAATCCTTGCAGTCTGGAACTATGCCTGATCAGTGAAAACTAGCTAACGTAACACCGATTTTTTAAAAAGGCAGCAAATCCCTACCCAGTAACTATTGTCCAATTAGCTTAACCTCAGTTGTATGTAGAATGCTAGAAACGCTCATAAGAAACAGACTCGTAAATCACTTAGAGGAAATTAACATACTTAGTTAAAGATACTCAACACGGCTTTCGTAGCAAACGTTCCTGTTTAACAAACCTCTTAGACTTCTTCCACGATATCCTCAACCTCTATGATGAGAGTAAAGCTGTAGATAATATATACCTTGATTTTCAAAAGGCCTTTGACAAAGTTTCCCACAAACTTTTACTGCTATAACTAAAAGCGCATGGAATACAAGACGGTGTGTTGAAATGGATAGAAAATTGGCTCAGCGACAGAAAGCAAAGAGTAGTCATAAACGGTAAGGCATCTAAATGGACCAATGTAAGTAGCGGGGTACCCCAGGGATCGGTACTAGGACCAATTCTCTTTCTAATTTACATCAACGACATAGATGAGGGTCTCACCTGTACAATCTCAAAATTTGCTGACGATACAAAAATTGCAAATAGCGTACTCTCAAAAGAACAAGTTGACGATATGCAACACAATCTAGATAAGTTGTCACATTGGGCCCAAATTTGGCAAATGAGTTTCAATGCGGATAAATGCAAAGTACTACATATCGGATACCAAAATGAGAAAGCAAACTATTCGATGAATGGCATTCAGCTTAAGAATGTAAACAGAGAAACCGATCTGAGGGTAACAATATCGAGTAACCTAAAACCGAGTCAACAATGTTCAGAAGTTGTTAAGAAGGCAAACAAAATAATTGGCTTTATAGGCAGGTCATTTGAGCATAAATCCAAAGAAGTTATCCTAAACCTTTACAATTCCTTAGTCCGCCCTCTTCTGGAATACTGCGTTCAATCCTGGTGCCGTTATTACCAAAAAGATATAGACAAGCTAGAACGAGTTCAACGTACAGTTACCAAAATGATACCTAGCCTAAAGAACAAACCATACAAGGAGCGTCTTAGAGAATTAAATCTATTTCCTTTAACCCAGCGCAGATTAAGAGGCGACTTAATTCAAGTGTTCAAAATCATCAAAGGCATCGACAACATGAACTGTAGTAAGTACTTCACCATCGACCAATCTAATTACACGCGGGGAAACGGTTGCAAAATTATTGGTAAATCTTTTAACCTGCACGAATCTACGAATTTCTTCTTCAATCGAGTTGTCAAATTGTGGAATGGGCTTCCCCGAGACGTTATAGACTGCAGCACCGTTGATTCATTTAAACTTCGCCTAGACAAATATCTTGCATCAAACCCGCGACTGACTGCGTTTGTAAATGAATAACTTTATTTTATCCCCCCCTCAGTTACTAACCCATCTGTCCTCTACTAACTTCCTAATCCTGCCACGGACATTAGTTCCAGGGCAGTAGTTCCCTTTCCAATGTTCCCTTACCCACTCCAAACCACTGTTTGGACAATTGATCCTCAGTGTTTTGGAGGACAAGCAGCCTAGAAGAGTCACTAGACCTGTTGTTGCTTGATTTATTTTGTACTCCTTTGTACTTTATAGCCTACTCTCTCTCTCTCTCTCTCTCTCTCTTCAATAGCAGCACTAACACAGAGGGAAGGACTAAGAAACAAAGGGCTGGGTATTAACACAATTGTCACACACGGTAGGGAACAAGCCAATGTAACTCTAAACACATTTCAACGGAGGCATACACTAATATTCAAGCAGGCTTTGTACACGTTCACATACAAACACACATACAAGCACAATAGTAACCCCCCACTCAAACAGGTAACCATATTATTTACTAATGTGAACGAAAATAATAGCTTATCTTATGCATATATACATGAGGAGAGAGAGAGAGGGAGAGAGCATGATACCATTCTTCTGATGTGTCTCATAGGAATCGACAAACTAAACACACACCACAAAGCACAACGATTGGACATCGAATCTATTCCAAAAATAAATACAAGCCAATTAATACACAAACAACGACAAGAAAAGACTCAAATAGACAAGGTAGGTCATTTTAAAATCAAAACGTAACTATATGGTGTAAATTAGAAAATGCAGGTAATATTGTGGCAATGCAATGACATTTCACTTTAATACAGACATGTTGTGCCATATTAGGCTATGTCTGATTTCGGGTTTGGTGCGAATCCACCCTTAGCCCTACGCAGACCTCGAATCTCTTATCAGTATATATCTAAGGTTTTGTCATGGTATTAACTTATAATTAGTCAAACACATGCAATGTACTTACAAAATATCTAGTTAATACAAAAATAAAATAATATATATATATCTATCTATCTATCTATTGCCTGACGCCGTGATCCCCGAAGGGGTGGCCACGAACGAACCGCCCCCATGCACCTCTGTCCCCAGTCAGTCGACGCCCCTCCCCCCAACCAGCACCGCCTTCGTTCATGTAGTTCCTCACTCCATCCTTCCACCTCATATTCGGTCTACCTCTCCCCCTCTGTCCCTCCACCTCACTCTCGTACACCCTCTTAGTCATTCTCTCGCTTTCCATACGTTCCATATGGCCGAACCATCTCAAGTTGTTCCTTTTCACACTTTCCAGCACATCTACCTCCACACCACACCTCCTTCTTACTTCCTCATTAGTCTGTCTATCCCTCCATGTAACTCCGCACGCACTCCTTAAGTAATTCATTTCCACTGCTCTCACTCTTGGTCTGAGTCTCTCAACCAACGTCCATGCTTCGCTTCCGTAAGTCAGTGTCGGGATTACCACACTGTCATGCAAGGACTTCTTCACTTCCATACTGACCACCCTATTTCTTGTTACTGCTTTTAGCGTTCCTACAACCCTCTTCCCCTGTTGTACCCTCTCCCGCACCTCTTCATCCATAGTCCCATCTTTACTCAACACACTGCCCAGATACTTAAAAGAGTTGACGATCTCCATAGCCTGACCGTTCAGCTTCACCTCACACTCTGTGACTTCACCCCTTTCGAAGACCATAACCTTGCTCTTCCCCGTATTTACCTTCAAATTCCGTTTTTCGCACACTGTTCAAAACTCATTTACCAGACCCTGCAACTCCCATTCAATATCACTCATCAGAACTGTATCATCCGCAAACAGCAGTATAGGTAGCTTCCACTCAATTCCCTCCCTTTTCAGCGATACACCAACATCCACTGCTTTTGATAGTATTTCTTTCATAACTCCATCCATATATACAGTAAACAACCACAGGGACATCACACACCCCTGTTTCAAACCAACATTCAGGTCAAAGAACTCGCTCTGCTCACTCTCCACACGTACTGCCGCCTTTGCACCCTCATACATGCTCTTCACTGCTTTCAGCAACTTGCCCTCTACTCCGTATATTCTAAGTACTTTCCACAAACCTTCTCTATCCACTCTGTCATAGGCCTTCTCCAAGTCCATAAAGGCAACATACACCTTTTGTTTCTTCTCCAGATACTTCTCCACAACACAATTCAGGGTAAAAATCTGATCTACACATCCTCTTCCCTTCCTAAAACCTCCCTGCTCGTCGCCTATCCATTTTTTCCGTTCTCACTCTCACTCTCTCAATCACTACCCTACTGTATACCTTCCCTACTACGCTTAGAAGACATATTCCTCGGTGGTTACCACACACTCCTCTTTCCCCTTTGCCCTTATATAGGGGGACTATTATGCCAGTCTTCCAGTCATCGGGTGCACTCCCCTTCTCCCATGCTAGTTTGCACATTTTCCATACCCATTCTATCACTATCTCACCACCATACCTATATATATATATATATATATATATATATAAATATATATATAAATATATATATATATATATATATATATATATATATATATATATATATTGTTATGTATTGCCTTAATTAAACTAATTGCTGGTGGGATAGAGTTAACTATTATTAGTGGGTATATGTGACTATTTATTTGTACATAGGAAGGACTTTAGGAAGTAAACTAACTTCGGGGAACATACTTTGTGTTCAGAGTGTACTGTAGCCAAGTGGCGCCAAGCGCACACGTTCCCCCCTCTTACCTTGTTTAAGCATCTCTCTGGCAGACGTATGATTAGTCTTTATATAATTCGTGATTTAATGTTTTACTCTTCATTTATATATTTTAATGAAGTATTCTATATAATTATTAGTTGAGTTAAGTTGTTTGATTGGAGAGCGAGTAGTTGTATTTTAGTCCAGTACGATAACTTTACTGACCATGCAAGGACTGATAGAAAATAGGATTTGAGAAACTTCAGTTCACCTCACGCCTCTGCTTCGCCTAGACCTCACCATGGGTCATCCTGAGTTTGTCCTGCCTTGTATAACCATCTCTCTATAGATAAGTATTATTATTTTGTATTGTATGATTATGTTGTATTGTGTGAATGTAAGGATAGATGTATAAAGTGTAATTTATATGTAAATAATATCCATACTTTTAAACTATCTTTTCATCCATACCTACCTTATTTATTTTCATGTAGCCTACTATCTTTCACTTTCAAATTAACTTAAAGATTTAAATACCTTAGATAGTTTTGTGGTTCCTTACATATAAATCCTAAAGGATTTACGAAAGCATAAATTATTCTACTGACATTTAACGTAAACATAATTATATCAATTATATGATTCTGGTTGACTTGTATAGCAATAGGGTAATATAATAGTAGGGTTTCGCTGGAGGATAATATTAACCTTGCAGTCTAGTTTTGGGTGGTTAACTTCCATTCTTATAATACCACGGTGATAAGTTGTGTTGCCTTTTCATTGGAGTTAATCATTTATTCATGGTGTTGTGGGTTTGAACCCTAGTCCGTAACATTATATGGGGGCCCTGTCCGGGATTACCTTTTTGCTTTTATACAAGTTAATTATTTTATTAGTGGTCAACTATGAATACATATGATTTTGTGTGTCCTGTTTTGGTGTGAATAATTGTCTTTGTTTTGTGCACTCATGAACATCTCCCTTCTAAGACTGTTTGCTCTGTTTAGATTTCAATATGGAGTTTAATTTCGATGAATTTGTTGATAAACCTTCTTTGAGTACCTTGACTGTTTCCCAGATATAGAAAACTGACTGGATTGCATTAGCCATCAAATATGGAGTTGCTCACAAATCCAGTATGTCTAAGGCTGAGGTAAAGAAGCGTGTGATCGATAAATTGGTAATTGATGAGTTGCTACCACTTGAAGCCTATAGTTTGCGCGATGGTGATGGAGGTAGCGCATCATTGCTTATGATTAAAAAGATGGAATTGGAGGAGGCAGCAAGACAGAGGGAGTATGAAAGAGAGAATGCAGAAAGACAGAGAGAGTATGAAAGAGAACATGAAGAAAGACAGAGAGAGCATGAAAGAGGAATGAAAGCCCAAGAAAATGCTCAAAAAGAGCAAGATCAATTACATGAACTTGAAGTATTGAGACTGAAGAGTGAAGAAAGTGTGAAAGACAGAGAAGTGAATACAAAGAAATCTGATCTAGGAAATCAGTTGAAATTTATGCCAAAATTTGATGAAACTGATGTTGAGAATTTCTTCAATCTCTTTGAGCGTGTAGCAAACCAGCTTAAATGGCCAAAAGACCAGTGGAGTTTCTTTTCCCAAACTGCTTTCATAGGTAAAGCAAAGTTGATTTACGCTAATCTCCCTAGTGATAGCATACCTTATGATGATCTAAAAAAGACTATCTTGGAGGCTTATGACCAGGTTCCTGAAACCTATAGACAGAATTTCCGTAATCTAAAGAAGGAAGAGAAACAAACCTATCTCGAGTTTGTCAAAGAAAAGGAAAGGCACTTTAATGCTTGGTTGAGGGCCAGTAAAGTAACTACTTTTGAACAACTCTGTCAGCTGGTTGTGTTAGAAGAAATTCTCCGCAAAGTTCCATAGTCCTTGAAATTGTATCTACAAGAGAGAGAAGTTACTAATGTAAACAAGGCAGCCACTTTGGCTGAAAATTACAGGTTGACTCATGGTGACTCTTTTTCAGGCAAAAGCAGAAGGGGACTGACTCGTCTAGGAGTATTAGTGTCTCTAGCGGCAGTTTCCGAGGTGGTGGTGGAACTCGTGTAACAGGTGATGGGAATGGTTCTGGTGGCTCCCAGCCATCTACTAAGGTTACTTCTGGGAGCACTGTATCTGGTAAGACTGAACCAGGTAAAACCCCAAACTCATCCAAACTTACTTTGATTTGTGCTTATTGTAAACAAACCGGTCATCACATTAGGGACTGTCCTAAGCTTAAAGGCAGGGAAAAACGCCCAGAACAAGTTCTGGCTACTTCTAGCATTCCTTCTAACTTGCCTACCAGTGAACCAGCTACTTCTAGTTCTAACCAAACTTCTAAACTGACTGTTTTGAGTGCCTGTCCTAATAACCCCACAGAGACTCAAGACAGTGTTCTAGCTGGTAGTGACCTTCCTAGCTGTGCTGGTGATCAGTTTCAACCCTTTCGTTCTATAGGAACAGTTTCTTTTTCTGACACTTCCACTAAATATCCTATTCAAGTACTTAGGGGCACAGGAGCCTCTCATAGCCTCATGTTAACAGGTGTGGTGCCTGATTTGGAGGACTGTTATTTGGCCCAGAGTGTTCTGATCAATGGAGTTAGTGGGTGTATTACTGTTCCTCTGGCTAAGGTTTATTTGAATACTGAGTTAGCTAGTGGGTACTTCACTGTAGGAGTTCAAGAGTCACTACCTGTGAAAGGAGTGAACTTTCTGTTAGGGAATGATATTGCAGGTGGAAAAGTTGTACCTGACCCCATTGTAGTTTCGTCTCCCTCTTTATGTAATAACACAGAACAGCTGGAAAAGGACTATCCTTATTTGTTCCCTTCTTGTGTAATGACTAGGAGCATGGCAGCTCAACAGAATGACAGTAATGATAGCACTCATTCTGTAGATGTTGATCTCTCACACCTATTTTCTGATAATGACCCTTCTCAGGTGTTAGCTTCTCCAGAGGAACTAAGTAACGTACCAATTGATTCTAACACTCTTAAAGAAGCCCAGGTAAAAGACTGAGTTAGCACCATTCTTTGACAAGGCAGTCGAGGATTCTGAGTTAGTGAACTTTCCCAAATGCTTTTATGTGAGGAACGGTATCCTAATGAGAAAATACAGACCTCCTAAAGTACCAGCTAATGAAACTTGGCAAGAATACCACCAAGTGGTTATACCTACTATGTTCAGATCTCTTATCATATCAGTGGGTCATGACTTCAGTGGTGGACATTTAGGGGTTAACAAAACTTATACCAAAATCTCCAAGGACTTCTTCTGGCCTAAAATGAAGCAATCTGTTGCCTACTACTGTAAACCATGTCATGGGTGCCAAATGGCTGGAAAACCAAATCAGCCAATAAAACCTGCACCATTAAATCCAATTCCAGTGACAGAGGAACCTTTCAGTAAAGTAATCATTGATTGTGTTGGTCCCTTGCCTAAAATACGCAGTGGAAATGAGTATTTGCTAACGGTTATGTGTTCTACCACTAGGTATCCAGAGGTTTTTCCATTGAGGCGAATAACTTCCAAGAATATCGTGAAAGCCCTTAGTAAATTCTTCACTCAGTATGGAATTCCTCGTATTGTCCAATCTGACCTAGGTAGCAATTTTACTTCCAAACTTTTCAAACAAACTATAGATGAGTTGGGAGTGCGCCAGTACCATTCCACAGCCTGTAGACCAGAGTCCCAAGGTGCATTAGAACGCCTACATCAAACTCTCAAGTCAATGTTGACAAAGTATTGCGAGGAAAATAATGCAGATTGGGATGAAGGTATTCATTTTGTGTTGTATGCTGTAAGGAGTAGTGTACAAGATTCCCTTGGTTTTTCACCTTTTGAGTTGGTGTATGGTCACGAGGTTAGAGGTCCTCTTAAAGTTCTAAAAGAAACTTGGTTAGATACACCTTCCAGTAAACCTCTTCTTACCTATGTTCATCAGTTTAGACAAAGTTTAAAAACTGCTATAGAACATGCAATGAAAAACCTGAAGGATTCTCAGGTAACAATGAAAGACAATTTTGACAGGAAAGTTGTTGCCAGAGAGTTTAAGCCAGGTGATCTTGTGTTATCCTTTCTGCCAATCCCTAAGAAACCTTTACAAAGTAAGTTTCATGGCCCTTATGTGATAAAACGAAAGACCAGTAATGTAAATTATGTCCTGAAAACTCCTGACAGACGAAAGGCAGAGAGACTAAACATGTGAACCTGATCAAGCCATACTTTGTAAGAGATCCTGGCAATGATGCCCCTGTGTTGAACGTGGATGTAGCAAACTCTGTAATTGCGGATGAAGAAGATATTTCTTTGCTCTCGGACACGAAATTGCAAAACTCTGATTTCTTGTCTAATCCTCATCTAAAATTCCAGCACTTGCCGCCTGACCAGAGTGGTGACTTGGAATCCCTGCTTAATGAGTTTCCACAGCTGTTTGGCGATGTTCCCCGGCAGTGCCCTCTGGTTGAGCATGATGTGGTGTTGGTCGACGGTGCTCGTCCCATCAAGCAGCATCCCTACCGCGCCAGTCCATGGAAGCGGGAGGCCCTGAGGAAGGTGATGTTCCTGATGGATAATGGCCTGGTGGAGAAGAGTGACAGCGAGTGGGCTTCACCATGCCTGCTAATGGACAAGCCGGATGGATCGTTCCGGATGTGCACTGACTACCGCCAGGTTAACCAACTAACCTGTCAGGACTGCTACCCTCTTCCTCGGATTGACGACCTTATCGACCAACTGGGGGACATTACCAAGATCGACTTGTTGCGTGGGTACTACCAGGTCCGGCTGACTGAGCGTGCCAAACGAATCTCTGCGTTTGTCACCCCTGACGGCTTATACCACTACACCGTCATGCCCTTTGGGATGGTCAACGCACCAGCAACCTTCCAACGGCTGATTCATCGGGTGACAGAGGGACTCATCGGGGTGCAATCTTACTTGGACGATCTAGTAGTATACAGCAAATCATGGGAAGATCATCAACTTCAACTGCACGCCCTATTCTACAGCCTGGCTGAAGCACACTCAACAGTAAACTTGGCCAAGAGTGAGTTTGGACATGCCAATGTAATATTCCTGGGTCATGTGGTTGGGCAAGGTGAGGTTAGCCCAGTATCTGCCAAAGTAGAAGCCATTGCGTCACTGCCTGTTCCTCATGATCGTAAGGCATTAATGCGCTTCATGGGCATGAATGGGTACTATCGGCGCTTTGTGCCCAATTTTTCTGACCTCTCTGCACCTTTAACAGACCTAGTCAGTTCAAAGAAGAAGTTTGTGTGGACTCAGGAATGCCAAGACGCTTTCGTGAAAATCCGTGCCCTTCTCACAAATGCGCCCATACTGAAATCTCCACAATTCACCAAGCCGTTTATCTTGCAAATAGACGCCACTGATGTGGGAGCAGGGGCTGTATTGTTACAGTATAGCGAGAATGAAGTATTACATCCTGTTTGCTACGCATCCACAAAGTTCAAACCATACCAGAGACATTATAGTACTATTGAAAAAGAGTGCTTTGCATTATTGTTTGCCATTGATAAGTTTAATGTGTACTTGAATGGTTCTTGCTTTCCTATTGATGTGTTCACTGATCATAATCCCCTCAAATTTCTGCATAAGATGAAAAATTCTAACCAGCGTCTCATGAGGTGAGCTTTGGCATTGCAGCCTTACAAGCTGCACTTTTTTCATATCAAGGGGAAAAACAATATAATTGCAGACATGTTATCTAGGACTTAGAATATTTTGATTTACTATGTTTCCCTTATAAATCTCTTAATAGGGGAGGTGTTATGTATTGCCTTAATTAAACTAATTGCTGGTGGGATAGAGTTAACTATTATTAGTGGGTATATGTGACTATTTATTTGTACATAGGAAGGCCTTTAGGAAGTAAACTAACTTTGGGGAACATACTTTGTGTTCAGAGTGTACTGTAGCCAAGTGGCGCCAAGCGCACATGTTCCCCCCCTCTTACCTTGTTTAAGCATCTCTCTGGCAGACGTATGATCAGTCTTTATATAATTCGTGATTTAATGTTTTACTCTTCATTTATATATTTTAATGAAGTATTCTATATAATTATTAGTTGAGTTAAGTTGTTTGATTGGAGAGAGAGTAGTTGTATTTTAGTCCAGTACGATAACTTTACTGACCATGCAAGGACTGGATAGAAAATAGGATTTGAGAAACTTCAGTTCACCTCACGCCTCTGCTTCGCCTAGACCTCACCATGGGTTATCCTGAGTTTGTCCTGCCTTGTATAACCATCTCTCTATAGATAAGTATTATTATTTTGTATTTTATTATTATGTTGTATTGTGTGAATGTAAGGATAGATGTATAAAGTGTAATTTATATGTAAATAATATCCATACTTTTAAACTATCTTTTCATCCATACCTCCCTTATTTATTTTCATGTAGCCTACTATGTTTCACTTTCAAATTAACTTAAAGATTTAAATACCTTAGATAGTTTTGTGGTTCCTTACATATAAATCCTAAAGGATTTACGAAAGCATAAATTATTCTACTGACATTTAACGTAAACATAATAATATCAATTATATGATTCTGGTTGACTTGTATAGCAATAGGGTAATATAATAGTAGGGTTTCGCTGGAGGATAATATTAACCTTGCAGTCTAGTTTTGGGTGGTTAACTTCCATTCGTATAATACCACGGTGATAAGTTGTGTTGCCTTTTCATTGGAGTTATTCATTTATTCATGGTGTTGTGGGTTTGAGCCCTAGTCCGTAACAATATATATATATATATATATATATATATATATACTGTATATATAATAATAATAATATACTTATTGTATAAATACAGACTGACGTTCAAACATATCCTTCAACCTTGCAAAGACGGATATTTCTCTTTGGCTCTTTTATACACCCACCAATAAACAAACACATGCCCCAGAACACACACATATGGCCACATGCAAACCCACACACCAATTATTCTCCAAGGACAGTTCAACCAGACTGATTGGAGTGAAGTGTTTGACAGCTTGCCTTACATCCTCATTTTGCAGCTTGAAGGCTGTCGCTAGGTGCAAGCATGTTTTTAGAGAGGGTGTAGTAATACGAGTGGAAGTAGCGAAGTGCCTTTAGTGGATCACGTGTCAAATACAGTTAATCTATCTAGTGGCAGGGGTGGAGAACTACAATTTATTCCTATTGAAGTAAATGAAGACAGATGTTCAACTCCTTTATCATTCGCCAAAGCGCCTTATGCCAATGATTAACTCCATATCAATGCTTGTTTTGTATTACCTGACATGCTTAGCATCATATTTGACTACAAAAAAGTGCATATGATTCTGAAGTTACACATATATTTGTGTATTTATATGCACTATCATCGGTCAGTTTGGAACTTCTCTAAAAGTTAGTATCAGGGCAAACCCAACAACTATTTACATAGTGGGCTCTACAGTATGTGGTTCCATAATACAACTTTCGGTCAAGTAATGTATACTATGAACCTTTTGCCTCATAAATATGTATCAACACGTACAACACGTTAGACAAACAGTAATATATATATATAATAACTCATTCATATAATGTCTGGGGATATATTCCTACTTTCAGTAATATTGTTTGCTATTAGAATTTGACAAAGATCAATGGTTATATATATTTGTCGGACCTCGATTGACTTTGAGATTAAACCTGAACTTGTTTTTGTTTCATTGTATGTGCTGGTATTACTTGTTAACCTTCAACAACCTTCGCAACTACAATTCTCCTGATATAATCTATCCTAACCTAACTAAAATATATTTACGCACAGTTTCTCTTGGTTTGAAGAGTATAATAGGCAGATGACACAAAATCATGTGTCACGAAATAGTAAAAACTATATTATTTTGTATGTGCTTCATAGATTCGGTGACTATAATAATTGGCCGTTCGAGCATTAGTAGGACATTCATTGTGATCTCATATGAATGGATTGGACTCGTATCAATAGAGTCAGTTGCAATGTAAGTTTGAGTTACCAAGGCTCATTTCACATTTAAATGACTTTCAAGGTCAGGTAGCCTATGAAGTCACTGTTTAACTAAGTTTGGCTGTATTAATAAATTGGGTTTAGACACGAATTGAAATTGAATCTACAAGTGGTTATGACGTAAATGTTAATTTTGTTGCTGATTGATTAATTAAATGTTCACAGGTTTTCTTTGGTTGACAGGTTGGTTGGAGAGGCAGTGTAGACCCAGACAGCACTTGCAGTGGAGGTGGGTTTGGAGCTGCTACCGTTACCTCAGGTTAATGGGTCCATGCGTTATACGGCACGTCTAGGTTGTCGATGGTTGTTGATGGTGTGTTTAAGCACCCGTGGGTGGTTCCTGGCCGGTAAGGGAAACTTGCATTGGTGACGGTGAAGGAGTGGAACAGAGTCATGATTTGCTCTCTCTGTATGTGTCGTATGTCTTAGTTAGGTTCTTTTTCTTTAATATTATTTATTGACTAATAAAGGCCTATCCCACATTGGCGAATTTTGACGGCGAGGCCGTTACAAGTGCCATTGTTGCCTATTGTTGTGTTTTCTCCCAAATAATCTCCAATATTCGTTAAACTCGTTACACTTTCTCCAGTATTTAGCGGAAATTGTTAGACAGTCGACCGTTGTCGCCCAGATAATTTGGAAATTCCAAAAAATCAAGACGTTGAAGAGCTCTTACGACAAACATACTGTTCGTTATCATTTCGCGAAGGGCTGGAGCCTCATCGGCATATTCGTTGCAATTCTCCTTTCAGCGAATTGAAGTTATTGATAGCACTGTTTTTTCAGCGAATGTAAAACATAAATGGAGATACCCCATTCGTATTTGCGAATGCCTATACGAATACTGGCAAATAATTTAAGACGGAAATACGAAATTTGACAAAGCGTAGGAATGTGAGGTACAATATACTGTATGTCTAATAATTTCACAACATATATAAGGAGAATATTTTGAATATAGTATGCTAGAAACATTAATATACCTGAGGGTAGAATAAAGCATTTAGCAAATGGTTGAGCCTTATTGATAAATTTTGTATATGGGAAAACACTATATTCAATATTCAATATCTCTAACATTTAAAATTTAGAAAACGTATGTACTTGGAATTATATATATATATAGCCTAATACCGAAGTTTGCCATACCTATTCTGAGACACCTAATTATTCAATAGCTATATATCTATCTATATATATATATATATACATATATTATATATATATATATATATATATATACATATATATATATATATATTTGTATAAGTAGGCAGTATGTTTTCATTGAGGCAAAATTTATTAATGACACTAAGCAGACGACTCACTATGCACCTATAATCCGGCTCAATCAAAGAGCATATGATACATCAACACAAATCCACCCTCAGTAGAAAAGAATTAACAGATCACACAAAGATTTTAAAGGAATGCCAAGACACTACACGACTCCAAATAACAGAAGCCTTACTAATCCGAGACAAAAAAAACCGACACTAAACAACCAAGCCACAGGCCAAGATCGAGTTCGGACTCTTTTTAACCAAAATACACGAACGACACATATGCAACGCTATACCGAGACAATGAACACTCCCAACAACCACACGCACACACGCACACACACACACTCACACAGAGAGCCCCCCATACAATCTAAGACATCAGTCACAGTTGAGCTAGCAATCAATTTGTAAGTCCTGATAATTAACCCCTGTATATTTTAGTGACATGTTTATAATCTTATTTCAACTCTGACCCAGTGTTATACAACTAGTGTGTTTTAATTAGATTAGCGTAGTTCGATGTGTAAGTGATATTTATATATTTCTTTTAATGCGTGAGAACACTCACTTGTTCTTTTAAACAAATGTTAACTACTTATTTCATATTTGAAGAAACATATTGTAATTCATATTTTTTACTTTTACAGATACCAATCTACTGAAGATGTGCAAAGAAAGCACGAAATGTTTAATGAATAAATAATAGGACAAACAACATTAAAGTTGACGTATTATTCAACACCTAATTGAAAATAATAATGAACTTTGGAAAGTTAATATATAATTTGAATGATGAAATCAGACATACAGTGAGAAATATTGAAAACACTAATTATATATATATATATATATATATATATATATATATATATATATATATAGATATATGTATATTATATATATATATATATATATATATATATATATATATATATACAATATATTACTTATCCAGAGAAATGCCTCTAACCTGATTTGTTTTGGAGTAAAAATATGCAAGTTTCAATCGGCATTCAAATTTTGTTATTTACTACAGAATAATTGTTGTGTGTATGTATGTATGTATATGTATACAGTATATGTATGTACATCTATGTATATACTCAGGTACATACTTCATAGCTGAGGGGTGGCCGACTCGAGACAGAGACCGAAAAGAAACAACATTTAAAGTTCCAATTCTTACGATCCGGGACCACTTTAGCGTTCCCTCACCCCTTTCTCTGTCTCGTCTAGTAGGTGAATTTTACAAAGGGAGGAGGATTCCTAGCCCTCCGCCCCCAAATTTTCCTGTTGTACAATAATGTATGCACTCGGCTCACATAGTGAACTCCAATTCAACTGCCGAGAATGATAACACGGATGGGGATATCTACAGTACATACACCTAATGCCTCGGTTTACCAAGCAGTCAACAGAAACCTGGAGCCATTTGTGACGTCCCTTATG
Source organism: Paralithodes platypus (assembly GCA_032716605.1). Lineage (NCBI taxonomy): Eukaryota > Metazoa > Arthropoda > Malacostraca > Decapoda > Lithodidae > Paralithodes > Paralithodes platypus. Next base: position 58,219,855 of record CM064578.1, read on the forward strand.
TGGTAACCTGGATAATATGCAGTAGCCTCTGTTCCAAAGGGTTGACATGGTGTTGACTGCCGGGCTATGCGCAGCATAGCGTAAATGTCCTATCTAACAAACTGAAACGTTTGACTTAGTTCAATGTTGAAAGACCTCAGATTTGTCCAATTCAATTAGCTCTAGCGAAAAATTAGTGTTAAGCGTATAACTAACATTAGGTTACCAAACAATTTATTGATGTTGTTGACTACTTTCTGTTTTATATATGTATGTGTGAGGGGGTAAGTGTGTGGCGTTACACTAAAAGGTTCGTACGTACACCCACAGGCAGAATAAGCGGTGTCCTACCTTCATAACTTCAAGTTTATTATCCTCTTGGTGAAGCACAATCATACATCTGAACCATAATTGAGATGACGTGGCTGAAAGAAGATATGCCAAAGGAAGTACCAAACCCGTTCCCACAACCAGAAGAGCCCCATATACTAACTTGCAGAATTGCGGCCATAACAACCAGGAGAAGAACCAGGAATAAGTCTACCCTCAAAACCCAGAATCACTTGCACCAGTCGCCCCTACAGAACCCAGGTAGAAAACGAAATTCACTTGGACCCTATACGTATCCGGATACGGCCCACATCCTCTCGTTAATGCCCCCTGGCGCTAGATAAAAAATGGCTGCCCTCATCAAAGGATCAGAATGCCCAACCGGAGCCGGACTTGGATTAAGACGAGTCGTACTTTAAGGAAATTACAACATCAGCCACCTTCTGTTTCCGTCCATCTACCCAAACGGAAATACCTACAATTACCACTGCAAAGAGGGACAACAACTACAATCTGAATAGTCCAGCTAACAACCAGAACATCGCACAAAAGCCTACAAATATTAGGAAACCTGCAAAACTGTAAATAATTTATCATGTACTTATCTAAGCTTTCTACTACTTACTTCTAAAATAAATAAATAAAGAGTACCATTCCCCATATAACCATGTATGTACCATATTTTTAAGACTTTATATAACCGAGCAATAATTAAAAATCTGTAATTCTCATGCCTTTCATGTCCCAAAATGCATCAGCCATGCCACTATCTGAAATGTGTAATACTACCTCCTCAAAAAAGGAAATTATTAGGCAAAGTTGGTTCACTGTCTAGCACGGGTTTTCTGTGTTGGAGTATACGTGACCAAGTCAGCTCGGAGAATACTTCCGTAAGGGTTAGCCGAAATCCCCTTGAAAAGTATCCTACAAGCTGCGAGGAGTGCTGGAGGACCAAGAGAGTGTGTTAACGTACCTGGGAATAACCCTTTCTATATATACAGTGTGAAGGTATCGTCCCTCCTGGTGTAAACAGGCAGACGGACACCGCACTCAGTCGCCACGTGTGACCAGATCTCTCACGGCTGCTTCCTCCTATACATCAACCTAAATTAAGTGCTTTTGTAATTCTTATGCGTTTGGTGATTATTGCGAAGGTTATATAGGATATGTTATGTGTTCAATCTAACGTAAACATCCGCGATTAATTATTCTCGCCTTGCAGCAATCGTTGCTTGTATCGAGAGAACATACAAACTCTGTCCTGGGATTGATGTATCTATATGCTTTGCAAAATATATTCCTATATAGCATTTAAGTTTTATACTGTAGATATATCCGTTCGGAAATAATACCCGCACAATACATGTAAATACCTGTGAACACCGTAACAGATCTTATTCTATGTTTAATATTATTAGCAGGGTACGTAATCGTGTATAAGTGTTCACAGAGAGTGTTAAATATTTTGTCTCTTAGTCAGACCTATTGTATTCATGCTTCCTGGCTTCAAACTCAGATTAAGCGTTTTTTGAGTTAATTATTAAATTCAGTTTATACTTCATCGCGTTAATATTTAACCCAGCGAGCATGCGCAGGGTGTAGTGAACACCACAGTTCTGGGAGGCAATATTAAGCTCCATTCTTGCCTATAATCGTCATTTTACGATAAATATCGTTATTACTTATTCATATGCGCCTATTTTACCTTTAATATCAAGATAGTAACCTGTAACAACAATAAAACAAGTGGGAATATAATTTGGATGGTCAAAACTCGCGAATTGTTAGCCAGCGGTTCATTCATCAATTGTGAGCCAGCCGGCCTCACACCCTCTTCTCTATTGTGAGCCAGCCGGCCTCACACCCTCTTCTCTCGAGGGTTGAAGCAGTACTGAGCTACTCCTTCACACTCTCCCAGTCTCTACCTTACGTAACACACACATGACCACAGCCTAGGATCGGTTTGGAGATGTTTACACAAAAATATACCAATGAATAAGGGAATAACAGGGAAAATAGGAGATAATTGAAGGGGGGGGGGGGGAAAGAGGGGATGTGGAGATATGATATGAAGAATGGGATTTTTTTATTTTTTTAAGTGCTACTGGGGCCTTTTAAAAAACAAATTAGGCCTCACCTCTTAAGAGGGTTCTCGCCCTTGCCCACCAAAACCTCTTGAGATTATTCTCACCGTTCCCGGGTTGAGACCTCAGCCTTTCACACAAGCTAAAATAAATTATTCTCAGTTCTATGAACTAATATCTACATTTGTACTTAGATGAGTTGATAGGGATTTATTTCCTCTAGATATCGACCAAACTTCCAAGTTATTTATATATCATCTGATATCCTAAATTACGTATCTTGCCATCACTGAATACGTGTGACCTCAGTACTATTGACCTACCTTGATTCACACTAAACCTCGTGTTCGTTTTCTAACTCAGGATATCAGTTATTGTTTGAGACTAACCGCTGTGTGTGTTTATGCTATATATATATATGTATATATATATATATATATATAATCATCATCATCTTGAATTTACTTGATACTATTATTGATGAAGAACAACCTTTATTATTGTTTACATATGATACAGGAATAGTGATATTTATTCCATAATTGTATGCCTGAGATTATTTCTATATAAGTTAGACTCAGATAGTATTTATATGTGCTGTGTTCCCTAGCTATTAAATTAATCAAACTTGTTAATCGCAATTGTGTATTCAGTGACATTGGTGGAGATTAATTTGATTAAGATTCAAATGATTAAAGTCAGCTGTGTTCCAGTTGCGAGTGTTGTAGTTCTAAGGCTTTCCTAAGGTGGAAATAGTGAACTAAACTAAAGCGTGCAGAATTATAGCACGGCATAACAATAATGAACTAAAATTGAACAAGAAGAGGGGATATACTGTATATATATATACCGTATATATATATATTTTTTTTTTTTTTTTTTTTTTTATTATTATCTTTTTCCACCAGCCAACTTTACATCTAAACCTAATTAATGAAATCAAAAAATACAAGTGGCACTCCAAGGATTGGAACCTAGAATACTCACATCAAAATTCCGCGCACTTATGCATCACGCTATCAAGATATATATATACCGGTATATATATATATATATATATATATATTATTTTCATTTGCAACTAGAGAGATAATCAGAGTTGAAAGTATAGAGGTAGAGAACGACTCTTGACCTTGACTGTACATGCTATTAGTTATTTATAAGGACAAATATGCCGCCTTTGTTTGTTCAGATGACCAATTACCCTTATTTGGTGTAGATTTGTGATAATTTGTAGTAACTTCCAGTTGGCCAAATATATAATGAGTTCATACATATATATACAGTATATTCAACTTAGGAATTGGCTTGTGAGAATCAGATAGCTAATGGAGTTGGATTTTACCTTTTTGATTCTCACAGGTCATTTCTAAGCTTAGTAAGATCACTAAATTTTAGTCATTATAAAATTATAAAGGTCCCATCGTGCATAAAGTGGCAAAACGACTCTGGTAATAATAATTGACTTGTTCATGTAATTTTATTATTAAGTCCATATCTGTACTATCACATATATCATTATGCTTAGGGCAGGTGGTGCCTTTACTGCAAAAGCCAATGTACAATCATGTTATTATTTCAATCAATTTGATAGTGTTACTTTCATTATAATAATTGCCTTTACTGCAAAAGCCAATATACAGTCATGTTATTAATTCAATCAATTTGATGGCGTTACTTTAATTATAATCTGATTAACATGCTACGTAATATTGTCTATAAAAGCCAATGAATTTAATAAACATATTTATCATATTGAGATAGATAATATAGTGTAAAGACATCCGTCAGACATTCGTTGAATTCGAGGGTGAATCGCAACCTATTATTAAATTATTGGCAGGTGTATCGCTTTTTAAATAACGTGTCGCTGAAAAAAATGACTAATTTCGCCGGCGAACCATTCGTAACGGCTTTGCCGTCAAAATTCGCCAATCTTACAAGCTTATAATAGGGCAGTTAAATGGAAAGAGTTTTAGTTTTATCATGTTTTGGGGTAGCTTATTTTCATTTTATTTGTGGTAGATGGGCGAAGTGTTGATCGAGTTAACCCTCTCCCTGCGGTAGACTTCCCGGAACGCATGGCAATTTACAGCAATTTCCAGGCTTTAAAAGCCTGTAAAAGCCGTACAAATCAAGTGTCAGTGTGCGGGACCGCGAGGGGCCCACCTCTAACTGTCAGCACGTCCAGCTGTGCACTGAGGCAAACTGAGGTCCCAGACTTCCAGACCAGGGTTTCAGCAGTGTTGCCAATTGCTACATTGCTAATAATAAGCAAGTTTTCCCCAATGTCTATGGTAGCGCTGCGGGTGAACCCCGCGAGTTAGGTAGCTCGTTCTGGTGTTATTTTCAAGCTATTTTCGTCTAGTTTCGGCAGGATACATTTAATTTCATGCAGACACTTGATTAATCATTCAGAAGTGCCTGAGTATGCCCTAAATAGCCCAAATATCCACGCAGAGAAAGGATTAAGTTCTTGTAAAAGGTATTTCATGTTTGAGTTGGAGGATAATTATCAGGTGAATCCTTGACTTAATGATGCTGTTAATCCTAGCAGGATCGTGACATCATGGAACTGCAAATTTAAGGTTTAACCCCGTTTTGGGCTCATTTGGGCATATTCAGGCCCTCCTGAATGATCAATCAAGTATCTGCATGAAAAGAAATGTATTCAGCAAAATACTAGGAGCTAAAAGCTTCAAAATGAGACCAGAACGAGCTACGTAGCACTCGTGGTTCTCTTGCAGTGGTGCCACGAACATAGGAGTTTAGCGTATAGCGGTATATTTTTCCCAGCTATGCTCACTCCTGGCTACACTGCCGGCCTCTCGAGAACACAGGGAACACGAGTTAATGGGTGGCGGTAAGCCCTGGGAGTCGGCTGTCTGGCCCGCTGCGCTCCCGGTCATTTGCACTCGATTTTAACCCTTTAACCCTCCTCTAGCGGCTGCTCTGTGGCCGTTTTGGGCCTTTCTGGGCCGTTCTGACTGCTATATCAACCATCAGTATGAAAGGAACTGTATTGCGCCGAAAACTAGGTGGAAATCGCTACACAATGACGCCACATACAGCTACATAGCACTCGTGGAGCACTGACAGTGTTACCTCGAAGATGGAAGTTTAGCTGATTTTGCTACCTTGCTCACTTTTAGCGAACTATTTGTTACACTGTCATCCTCACGTGTGGTGGGGGAACTGGAGTTAGTGTGGGCCGGGAGGCCACAGATGTCGGACGTATGGATCATTACTATCCCACCCATTTTCACTCGATTTCCACCCTTTTTTCACCCGTTTTTTGCCAGTTTTTTCAACTCGACTTATGTGGTGAGCCGCTTTTTAACCCTCCTCTAGCGGGTGCTCTGTGGCCGTTTTGGGCCTTTCTGGGCCGTTCTGACTGCTATATCAACCATCAGTATGAAAGGAACTGTATTGCGCCGAAAACTAGGTGGAAATCGCTACACAATGACGCCACATACAGCTACGTAGCACTCGTGGAGCACTGACAGTGTTACCTCGAAGATGGAAGTTTAGCAGATTTTGCTACCTTGCTCACTTTTAGCGAACTATTGGTTACACTGTCATCCTCACGCGCGGTGGGGGAACTGGAGTTAGTGTGGGCCGGGAGGCCACAGATGTCGGACGTATGGATCATTACTATCCCACCCATTTTCACTCGATTTCCACCCTTTTTTCACCCGTTTTTTGCCAGTTTTTTCAACACGACTTAAGTGGTGAGCCGCTTTTTAAGGGTTAAGGGTTAAAAGCCTTAATAATACTCCTAACTTGCTGCAAATTGGTGCACGACTTAAGTCGAGCGCTGCCAATAAGGGGTTAATGACTGTCCAAAGGTAAAAATTGACTGGCCCAGTTGGATAACTTCCACTTGGAAAGGTTGGGTTAAGGAAAGGTTTGGTCATGCTAGGAAGCTATATGATAACTTTCAGAGCTAAAACTTAGTCTAAGTAATTATCTACAAAAAAACTATTAATTTTGGGAATGCCAACGGTTCACTGATACGATAAGTGGACAATCTTGATTCTTGAGACAGTGCACTGTTGCTGGCAATTCCTGGAAGAAGTGAAAGCTCAGTCAATCACTTAACACTTTCACGCATTTATGACGCAGAGGTTGCCAGATTAGCAATAAGAAATATAGTTCTCTCACTCATATAATTACCTCTCCAAAATTAGTTTTCTGCCCACAGCTAACTCAAAGACAACTGAAGAGGTTGAAATAACTAAATTAAAGGTTTCTAAATACCCCTGATGGTAACAAAAGCTTTAAAGTATCCCCAATAGGCTCAAAATCGCGTCATATGTCGGAGAGGGTTAAGTAAGAATCCAGACCTGTTTGATCATACGTCGACGCATTCAAATTTTATAGTTTTATTATATATTTTATTGTTTTCTTATTTGCACATGCACAAGCTTTTCAAACAAAACATGTGATTTTCCTACTGTTTTACATTGATTCATGCGTTTTAGCACCCATTTGTTGCGGACATGTCTTGTTATGTCCATATCCCATCACCCCAACTATGTCCATATTTCGCCATTAACCTAACCTTACCAGAGGGCTACCATCCACAGACCCCTGCTGGTCGTAGCATTGACATAGAGGATGACAAAATACTAAAAATATGGTGGAAAAGTGAAAACAAATATATATAGATCTCCACTGATTCAAGATGGTCGCCTTTCCCTTATTTAACCCGACAGCAGTGCCGCTCCTTAGGGAAGGTTTTGGGCGGCGACAGTCCTTCCGGAAGCTGGTATTTCAAGCGCATACAATAACGCGCGCATTGAGCCAGGCGGCTAAAAAGTGGTGTGTGACTAGGCCTATATGACAACTCTTGATACCACCACAATACACACTCCATTCGCTCCCACAAAGTCTGTTATCAAGCAGTTATCATGGAGCCCTCACGTCCCTCTCCCGCGTATAACGATGACACGACAGTGGCCGTGGGAGACAGAGTGTGGCTACCAGAAAGCCATCTTACCTCTACTTTTACTCACAGACACTGATAGATGTTCTTCTGCAACAAAGAAGGCACGTAAGGCAAATGCAAAGTGCGGAGCACATAACAAACAATCGGTGCATTTCATGACACCACCACTACCACCTACCAGTACCACCACTACAAACCAACCTCTACTATCTCCCTTTCCCAATGTTGTTATTTGAACACGTCGAAATTACAGCGCCACTGGATTGTGGAATGTAACCCAGTTCTATTTTTAATCACTGCCATCAAAGGCTGTCGAAACAACACGACATCTATCGCTCTTTCTCTCCTATCTACCCTATTATTTCTGTCTTATTTACTGCCTATGGCCTAGTTATTGGTGTTCACTCTTCACATAGGTCTCCTGCTACGTCTGCATGCATAAATACAAGAATGAAAGTGGTCAATACGCACGATATAAAGCAATTTTTCTGTTATCGGGGTCCCTCTTACCATCCCTCCTCCTCCCTCCTCCAGCTGTCCTGACTAAAAGAGCAAGAATCACTTTATATTCTAACACTGTTCCATCTCTCTCTCTCCCGATCTCTTCTTTCATTCTCAACAACATTTTTGCCTATGTATTGCATTTATTGTCTATGTGCAGCATATTTATTGCTGTGTAATATTGAGATGGGTCCCCATAATTCTTTCCTATTGATCACATGTATTGTGTATGTGCGGCTTATTTATTGCTCTGTAATATTCAGAGGGGTCAACTATATACAGTATGTACATGTACATTATACAGCATGAAAGTGCTCAAAAAACGATATGTACACAATATTCATTATCAACCCTCCCTTCCTTCCCCTTGGTACCACCGGTGGTGGCAAGATCGCCACGCGATGTCATTCTCGCCTCATTTTTCAACTACGGAACCTATTCCCCCCCCCCCCCCCCCACCCACACACACACACATTTTTGGGGAATAAATATTATATGGTTGGATGAGCGTGCCCATTTCCTACACGCTGATGTATTTTTCTTGACGATTTGGAATTGTTACCAAAGAGGCCATACCTTCATACTGGCATAATGGTGGTTGTTACCATAGTAGAGTATTTTTCGGTTAACCCACATAGTCTAATGAAAACTATTATAATTTCCGCAGGTAATGGCATATATAGGAACGATGTATGGGTCATAAAGATTGTATATACTGTATGTTACAAATATTTAGATATCTTGCGCATGTGTACAGTAAATCTGAAATAATTCTGATTTAAATATAACTATTCTGGGTAATGGCTAGGCTATTATTAAATAGTTAGTTTATTCGGATTAGGAAGGATTACCATTTATGAATGTCCCAATTATATATTTAGATATTCTTTACCCTTTTCATTCCCAGGCTAAAAGCCAACATAATCACAGATACTTCCTAATGTATAAAACATCATCCAATATGCGAGAGCAGTATCGTCCTGCCCACCTAAGGCTATGTTATTTATGTGTGTATTTTATGTGAATTGCTACCTTACCAATTTTAGCCTATTTATGAACATAAATAATTAACCCACTGAGCACCAGCTGATTTATAATAAATGTATACTCCAGGACCAGCAGGTTGTCATTTTGTGTTTTTCTGAAAACACATGGAATGGGTTAGTAATGAAGGAAAAAAAAAACACTCACCTTTGTCATTTAGGAGTACTGCGGGGCGGCGACGAAAAGTCGCAGTTAACATGGGGAAATGGGTAGGCAAAATACTGGATAATCACTCCCGCGCGCGCCCACACGCACATGGCTCAACTTGGAGGATGTTCAACCATTGGTGTTGTTGCGTGAGATACTAAAGCAGTTCCCATATAAATCTGAACCCTCTAAGTGCCATAGGACAAGAGTAATTAACGCGAACGCAACCATTGCGTCGCTGGGATTTAGCGTTACATACATAGGCGACACAGTCATAACGTGCGTCGCTGGTACTCGAGGGGTTAAAGGTAGTATAAGTATAGATCACATTTTCCTTTCTTTGTTTCATCTGTTCATTGATTAGTGTGTATTAACCCTCTGAGCCCCAGTGACGCAGGGTTTGCATCCACAATGTATGTAACGCTAAACCCCAGCGACGCAAACCATGCGTCCTGGCCGGTCCGGTCCCAATTACTGCGGTCCTATGGCACCTAGAGGGCTCAGATTTGTATGGGAACTGTGTAAGTATCCCACGCAACCATACCGATGGTTGAACACTCTCAAAGTCCAACTGCGTGCGCGTGAGCGCGCAAAAACCGGTATTTTTGGTGTATTTGCCTTCAATTTTTTACTCTTGTAAAATCGACATTCGGGGGCTCCGTACGACCAATTTTTTACCTTTTTGATTGTTTTTTTGTGGTTTTTCCTTCATTCCTAACCCATTCGCTATTGTTTCTGGAAAAAAAAATCAGAAGTAGCCGGTCCCTGGTGGTACATTTATTCTAAACTAGCTGGGGCTCAGTAGGTTAAGGTGTTTTTCCTTCTGCAAACGAATACATATCCACTATTTAGCAATACAAAAAAACAGGCCCCCTCAAGTGGGAAGGGCTGTGAAGATCAGGAAATATGTGGCATTAAAGGCGTAAATAAGTTACAGTATGTTTCCTGGGTTACGTTAGATTAGTTAGGTTATGTTAGATTAGTTTGATTAGGTAAAAAAAAAAAAAAAAAAAAAAGAGCCTACTTATTATAATATTGCCCAACCCTACTGTCCTCGTTTTACACATTAACGTGAACCCCACACAAATCCCTGGTGTTCATAGGTGATAATAAGGCATGGTGATATGGTATAATATTAATAGATCTGAGAATATATTATATTGACTTTCATTTTGTTTCGTTATGTGCTGGTGGGCAGTACTGTATATGTTTTCCAATTCCATTGTATTAAAAATAATTCATAGATTACCAGGAGACTAAACATCAATTATTTGTCAACAATACACAATTCAACACTATAGCTTCTCTCAATATTCCTGGTGTGTCTTTTTCCTCTGACCTTTCATGGATATATCATATTGCCACTTGCTAAGACAGCTTCCCAAAAGTTAGGTGTGTGCAACCGTCTCCGTGGGTTCTTTCCCCCCGCACAGCTTCTTGTTCTGTACAGCGGAGGGTACAATTATAGTAAACCCTCTGGTCCAGATGGGGTTAAGGAAACCATACTGGTGATCTGAAAGTAGATTATCGGAAGACAAATGCCTAAGAAATTTTGAATTAAGAATAGAGATGCAAGAAATGAGAGCAATTGGACGATACTTGGAGGGATGAGAGCGATCATCCTTCTTTGAAACAGGTTGAATAAAAGCAAACTTCCAGCAAGAAGGAAAGACGTTAGATGAAAGGCAGAGACGAGAAAGTTTGCCTAGGCAGGGAGTCAGCACGTAAGAACAGTTTTTGAGTACAACAAGAGGAACACCATCCGGTCAGTACGACTTCTTAATATTAAGCCCAGAGAGGGCACAAAGTACATCCATAGAAGAGATAAGGATATTAGGCATATGTGGGAGAGGGGGGTGGACAGGGAGGAACTGCACCGAAACCAACCAAGGTGGAGTTTTTAGTAAAGATTGAGAGAAGAGTTCAGCCTTGTCAGAAGAAGACGTGAAGGCAGAGCCGTCAGAGTGGAGAAGAGGGGGGAAAGACCGCAAGTAAAATTGTTGATATTTTGGGCTAGATGCCAGGAAGCTTGGGAAAAGCTAGAGTTCAGAACATTTATTATTGGTGAAAGAGTTCTTGGAGAGTAGAAGAACAGATTTAGATTGATTCTAGGAGGAATCATAAATAGTAAGAGACTTGAGTTTGAAGGCGATGGTAGACCTACCGGTTGAATGGTTCCTCCTTGTTGTGGACAGCAAAAGAGCAAGCGGAAGTAACCCAAGATTATTGTGAGTGAGTTTGTGTGAAAGAAAATTAAATGAATGCTTCCATGCACATACAAATTACCTCAGTAATGCACTCAGCACTCTCTGACAGTTCTCGGCCACGGAAGTAGATATCATTCCAGGGAAAATCGAGAAGTACTGCCGAAGAGCCTCCCAGTCGGCAGTGACAAAATGCCACCATCGCCGTCGGCAGGGAGGGGTGAGAAGTTCGAACTGGAGTGATAGGACAGGTAATAGATTAGGTTCTGATCAGAGGAAACCAATGGAGGGAAAATATTTACAGTGTAAGCAGATGAATTAGAGATTAGGAATAAGTCAAGGATGTTGGGCCGATATCCCAGGCGGTCCGGGATACATGTAGGGTGCCGAACCTACTGCTCTAGGTCATTTAGGATAGAAAAGCTTAAATCATAAGATGAGGAAAAGATAGATTGAAGGAGAGAGTTCCAGCATTCTCTTGTTAAATAAAAGACAGAACATTTGGCAATAATTGTGTTGGAGAGCTTGATAGAATATGAGTGGGATTGTGTTGAAATGTGGGTACCTGTCACTTGCCGTTAGGGAGAGGGTATGCACTAAGAGAGCTCTGAAGAGCACTGATTGTTGTAATAGCGATAGAAGAGTGAAAACGATGAAATATTGGTGTGTAAAGAGAGACTGTCTGGAATTAGAGTACTTAATGAGACAAAATGCTTTTAACTCTACCCACTCAAGAAGTTAGGTATGGGTGTAACCTCCCCACACATGTTACCAACATTCGATTCATGTGCTTACTGTGCCGCTATACAGAGCAAGGATCTGTGTGGGGGTGAAGAATCCACAGGAACGGGTGAGCACACCATACGTCTAGGGAGCTGTTTTACCAAGAGTTGTAATATGATCTTTCCAAGAAAGGTCAGGAGAAAATGAAACACCAAGCATACTGATGAATTGATAGGAAGAGAAGGTGTTTTGGGGACAGAATAGGGTTGCCCTCAATATTGGTCAGGCATAGAATGGCTTAGCAAGGGAGGCCAGGTGGAAATATAGTTGTCCTTATCACCTACCTGTAGCATTACCCAGGAGTACCACCCTAGTCCTATGGTGCCTACATTCTTCTCCTCTAAATATTTTGTTTTGATTAGACTCTATCTAGAATGAATGTTTATGCAATTGGTAATCAAGTAATGTAATCGAATGTTGCGTTTTTCTAACTTTATACAAATAGACTAGACATAATATATAAAATTGTTACCACCAATTGATTGCATTTGCAAGCAAAATAGCAAATAACCCTCCAGACATGTTGTTCTAACATTTGTTTTTCTTTTGCATAGGCTAAGTAGATTAGCTAGAGGCAGTTGTTGCTTGTTTTCATGTTTAACTTTAATCCTTCTTCTTATACCTCTGATCTTTTCTCTCATTTGGGCTCCTCCGACCACAAATTTGTCTCTGTCACCTGTCCTATCTCTCCAGTACGACCACCCGACCCTCCCAGCCAGCAGCGCTTGTGGCACTTTGTTGCTGCCGACCTGGAGGCTCTCCAGCAGTACTTCTTTGATTTCCCCGTGGCCGGGGACCCTCGGAGAGTGCTCAACGCATTACAAAGGTAATCCTCTCGGGCATGGAGGCATACATTCCATTTTCTTTCTCTCAGACTAATGCTAAACAAATCTTGGGTTTAGTCTGCTGTCTGCAATAAGGATGAAGCATTCAGCGGTACAGAGCCCTTCAAACTCAAGAATCTCATTCTTCCTATGTTTCTGCCCGGAATCAAGCCAAATCTGTTCTTCGACTCACCTAACACTCTTTCGTCAATAATAAATGCACTGAACTATCCAACACTAGCTCTTTCCAAGCTTTCTGGCATCTAGCTAAAAACCTCTCCAACAATAATTATTCTTCCTCGTCTTTCCCTCCCCTTTTCCGCTCTAATGGCACAACCATCACTTCTTCCTCAGACAAAATTTAACTATTTGCTCAAACTTTTGCTAGAAACTTCACCTTGGATGATTCCGGTGCTTGTCCTCCCTCTCTACCCCCTCTCTCCTACTTATGCCTAACATCCTAATCTCTTCTACTGCATAGATGTACTTTCTACCCTCTCTGGGCATACTACTAAGAAGGTGTAAAGTCCGGATGGTGTTCCTCCTGTTGTACTAAAAAAAATTGCTTCCGTGGTGACTCCCTGCCTAGGCAAACTCTTCCGTTTCTGTCTCTCCTGTATTGTCTTCCCTTCTTGCTGGAAGTTTGCTCTCATTCAACCCGTCCCAAAGAAGGGTGACCGCTCTTAATTCTCCAACTATCATCCAATTGCTCACATCTCTTGCATCTCTAAAGTTTATTAAACTATTCTTACTTCCAAGTTTCTTAAGCATTTCTCTTCTCATAATCTACTCTCAGATCGCCAGTATGGCTACCTTAAGTGTCGCTCTTCTGGTGATCTTCTTTCATGTCTTACTAACTCTTGGTCATCCTCCTTTCGGGACTTCAGTGACACCTTTTCTATTGTGCTAGACATATCGAAGGCCATCCATCGAGTCTGGCACAAATCTTTAATTTCTAAACTACACTCCTTCGGTTTCTATCCCTCCATCTGTGCCTTTATCTCTAATTTCCTCTCCAGCCGTTCCATAGCTGCGGTTGTGGATGGCCATCGTTCACTTCCTCATCCTATCAACTTCGGTGTTCCTCAGGGTTCTGTGCTATCTCCAATTATCTTTCTAATATTCATAAACCCTCTTCTCAATTGTACATCCAGTCCTATTATGCAGATGACTCTTTACTTTACACTATTCAACTAATTTTCCAGAACAGCAAGCAATCCCTCAAAACAAACGTAATGAAGCCATACAACACTTATCTTCTGATCTAACTACCATTTCCAATTGAGGCAGAGGAAACCTTGTTTTAATGCTTCGAAAACCCGATTTTTCTATCTATCTACCCGTCGTGAACTCCCAGAAGACTATCTATTATACTTCAACAATACAAAAATCAACCCTTCATCTTCTCTCAATATTCTCGGTGTCTCTTTTTCTTCTGATCTCTCTTGGAAGGTCCATATTACCACTCTTTCTAAAAACATCTTCCCAGAAGCTGGGTGTACTCCACCACCTCAAGGGTTTATTTACCCCTGCACAGCTTCTTGCTCTATACAGGGGCACAGTGCGTCCTTGTATTGAGTATTGTTCACATGTGTGGGGAGGATCCTCTCACACAGCACTTCTAGACAAAGTTGAAAAGAAAGTCTTTCGTATTATTAACTCCCGTCCACTGACCGACTATCTGCAATGTCTCTCTCTTCGCCGCAATGTAGCATCTGTCTCGCTATTCTATCACTACTACAATAATCAGGATTCCTCAGAGCTCTCTCAGTGTATAGCCTACCACCTCCTCTATTTAGTGTACATAGTACCCGTCTTGCAACACAATCCCACCCCTCCTCTCAAACTCAAGAGTGAAACGATACTCCCAATCTCTCTTCTATTAGACAGCTGAGATCTGGAACTCTCTCCTTGAATCCATCTTTCCCTCATCCTATGACTTAAAATGTTTTAAGTTATGTGTGTCCAGACTCCAGACAATATGGCTCGAACATTCCTTGATTTTGGCCCTGTCACTTTTTCAACTCTGGGTGAGGCACTCGTCACAGGCAGTTCTGCCTTTATCTCCCTCATCCATATAGAACAAAAACAAATATATATATATCAACACTACTAATTAATGTTGTGCCCTAGAAAAGAGTAAATATTATGGGAGTAAACATAGATGAAGATATCATTCTGCAAGCCAATCAGAAAGCAGGATTTCCGGTAGTTAATCCTGATTTATGGTGTGAAGGTGCATATGCAACAGTGCTGTGTCTTGATTGGTTGACAGCCAGAGGTGAGCTCCGGTTTTCTAATCACCACATTCCTGGTTTTCACAACATTTATTTTGAAACAAACATATTTCCTCTTGCAAAAATACACCCAGAGCTACCTTGCCGGGTTATTATTACGGGGACAATAGTAAGAACACGAGAAATGAAAGAAACAAAGAAGTAACATATGAAAACTGTCACTCGAGCCGTACCTGAAAGCTGTCCATCAATCAGTGTGTAGTGACAATGCAGGTGCCGGCACGCCTATAGAAGTTTGGACCGAGTAGCTACAGCACACACGACTACTTGACCGTCAGCTGACAACAGCTCCAGTGTAGATGCCAAGGAAGTTCCTCTGCCTCTATGCTTCAAAGCAGTAAACATCGGAGTTGAAATCGGAGTAAGCAGCATCGCCGAGCTGGGCAACATAGTACTACAACCCAGGCGCCTCTAACACGAAGTATTGTGCACATATTGGTAGGTAATGATCTAGTGCCATGGATATACACTCGGATACCATAGTCTCTAGCCCACACATACCAATTTGTGGACTTGACATTATATTAATTATGGAGGCATATATCTGGAAACTAATATAATAATATAATTGTTCATAAATCAACTACACAATTATATATAGTATATATTTAAAAGTAAGTTCTATCCAAAAATCAATCCAGATAGATATAATTGCATACATAAAAACATAGGGGGTCCACTAATTCTTATGAGTGGGCTAGAGACTATGGCATCCGAGTGTACATTGTGTGTCGAGGGTAGTAATACCGGGAATTGCTTCCATGGCGAAATTATGGAGTTGATAAATCGGCAACAACAGTTGTAGACTAGTACGATCAACTTTGCTGCAGTATTTGTCAATAGATGGTTCGTTTTTTATGATGATTTAAAGATTTCCCCAAGTTGAGCGCGGCCTATGTTTACATTGATTCGGAGCCAAGTCCAACACTGCAGTCGCCAATCACGGCGGTGTGTTTTACAAAGCTCTGCATCCTTTTCACCTAAATTACATTACCCTAACCTAACTTAATATACCCTAGGTTAGGGTTGGGTAATTTTATAAAGGTGAGATATGAAGTTCCAAGAAAAGGTAAAACCCACTGCGGTAAATAGTTACTGTGTGTCAGCCAAGAGTTTCAACACATACTGTATATTTTTTGTTTTAAATTTTTGTCTTTGATATACTATGTTTGTCTACAGCAAGGACTGCAAGAAATTAGTTTTTACCCATCATCTAACAATCTATAGGCTAAACACGGCCCCCAAGTTGTTAGGAGGGCTAAGAAGATCAGGGAAAATGTAGAGTTAAAGAGGATGAATAGGGAAAAAGAAGCTCTATTTGGCAATAACCGTTTGCTGTGTGATACAAAATGAGTTAATTGACATTCTCATATATTTTATCAGAAAGGGGCAAACCCCTTATAATACATTTCCGACAGTACAGACATATATATCAATGTATTATGTGATATGACACTTCCGTAGGCCACACAAAAATGTATGGGTCTCATGGCTGTCATACCTTAAAATCTTGCCCGCACTGCAGATCGGATGCATCTACAGTGCCTCCGAAAGTTATTTGAAATGGAGAATCAATCAATATTACCGGTATAAATATTATAGGTTTGAGTCCCGGAGGGAAGAAGGAAAACCTAATATTTAGTAGTGGCCCCGAAATCATTGACGATATGCCTATTACATATTAGCAGTCTCTCAAGCCCTTGCGTCAGCTCGTTTGAAACAACCGCCACAGGGAGATAAGAGGCCACATCATAAGTGTACGCTAATTCTCTTATGGAATGTCCTTATGATTCGGTACTCACTACGATAGACTTTGTAAAAAATTAAAAAAAATATATAATAACTTAAGAAATGCTATAATTAATCTTCCTAGACTTGTGGATGTCTTCCCATGTGGATTTTATCCGAGACGCTGATCTGTCCAGCGCCATAACGTCCTTCAATGATATATCAAGATTTAACTTAAAGACATCAACGAATGGGAAGGGGATGGAAGGGAGGGCCTGCATCGTCAATGATTTCGAGGCCACTACTAATTATTAGGTTTTCCTTCTTCCCTCCGGGACTCAAACCTGATTCCTGATTCATTGACGATATGCCTAATATCTCAAGACTGGAGGGGGACATTCATGACAATATCCTAAAACCACTAACAAATCAACAATAGGTTGAGAAAAAACACCCAAAATAGCATTCTTAAATTTATTGTGTACATACAATATTTGGTACAAAAATGGAAAGCAAAGTAGACCGCGCACTTCAAAGATAGTCTACTTGTACATAACCTCACAGGTACATGTTATGTACTCCTATTTGCTTACTTAACCAATTTTATTCCTTAGTTACATATTTACAGGGGTTACTTTTATTATAACCATTTGTACTAATATTCCTATTATAACAACTTAGATTTAGTTATCATTGTATTTCTTGTATTACATACAACGAGTGTAAGCGACAAGAAAAGAGAGAATGTATTCAGTTGACCTATCAGAAGAACAGGTCATGGGAATCACTTGTATCATCACTGGTATCATCAAATCACTCCTACCGACTATCACGTGATCGGGATAGGATAGGGTGTGATCGGGGGGTGTTTCACATATGCTTTGGGCGTGATTGAGGGTTTAAACCACACCCCTGTTATGTACTCTAAACAGGTATTAGTTAAGAGTTATGTAAGATTCATAATGTATGGTGAGACGTCATTAAGAGGGCATAACCCAAGGTGATATAAGGTGAAGATATGGTCTAGAGCGAGAGAGAGAGATCCCAAGACTTGTTTACTAAGACATAGGCCAGTCTGTGTTTGTGAAAGCCAAACTTTTATACTTGGATTATTATTTGCTATTACATTTGAATACTATACTATTACTTCTGAATAAGTTCTATTTACCATTCAATAAATTGAGTTTACATTAAGTTTCAGTTCCCTTCTATTATATATTATATTAAGGTCTGATACTATTATTATTCCTTTATTAATTATTATCTTCCGTATATTGGAAGTGGTGGCAGTTCATTTGAGGGTTACTTAATCAAGCTATAACTCTAACAATTAGTCTACCATGATATGGTGGATCGAGAGTGGCCCTGTACACACAGGCAACGCCCACGGGTTAGTAATTTGACCGCAAACGCTACTAAAATATTAATTCAATTCACTAAAAGTCTAAACAAATAAATAGCTATATTAATTACGGCTGGTCTTCAAAGGGCATCTGGCGAAACTGGCAACCCATCGCGCCGGCGTGCAGTACGAGTTCGGACCTTGGTCTTCGCCCCATTGAATGTTCTGCGGATTACTGTGATTCCTCGACTTCAACTGCAGCAGGGATTCTTCAAGTGAAGGAGGCACTCCCAGTAGCAGTATTGGTCGGACCATGGAGGATCGAGTTTGGGGAGAAGGATGCTGTAAGGACGAGACTATTGGCCTGAAATCTCCAACTTCAGAGTGTGGTAATGCTAGTACTGCCCGCACACCTCCCAAGGCCAACACAACATACCCTCGACAGCGCCTCCGGCCGCCCTCACCGCCTCAGTCTGGTTTGGAGTGTGAGAGAGTGAGGATACCTAGCTGTTGCAGACACATAGACGAGGTAATGTGTTCATCCGACTTTGAGGCCTTAAGTGATTAAATATTAAATTATTGCAATCTTTAATTCAAATTTAAATCTATAAATCAATTTTGAGTTTAATGTTTTCACTGTCTTTTTAATAGTTTTGTGCAAAATAGGATGTATTTTTGGTGATTTGGGGACGTGATCTGTTAAGCAGTGATTTGTTGAAAATATTTATCTCTTATCTTTGAAGAGTTGATTTATTATACGTTTTAGCAAGTTGAGGATTCCTTATGTCCTTCAAACGTTTGGTTAAGAAACAGCCTAAAAATCCCGTCGTCGAGTCAGATGACCCTGGATTGTCAGATATGGCTGAAGAGGATAGCAACGACGATTTTTCGGATGATTTTTCGGACGATAGTATTGAACATATACTGTATATTCGGATGTTGATGATTGTCCGGTAAATCCTGGTACATCAGGTGAACCACATATATATGCAAATTAATGTTAATAAGGGATTGTTGAGAAGTGGTCAATCTTATGATTCCACCCTATACTATTTAGATCCTATAAATAACAGAGTTCCTCAGCCTTCTGTAAATCAGGTCACGATGGGCGACCCATCCCCAAAGCTTCAATTTAAATGTGGTGCATGGTCAGGCAACGAAGCCGTTCACTGGTTTGGAGGAACACAGAAATATCTTTTCGGTCTAAGATGATGTGGATACGGAGATCGCGGCCAAAGGTATCACTCAAGAGAGGGCAAACATTTAAATTTTTCGCTCGAAAATTGACAAGGGAAATACCCCAGCAGGTTATCTATTGGCGTGCGATGATCTTATCAATGCCAAGACTTACGATGAGTTCAGGGTAGAGTTCCTAGAGAAATTTGGTTCATCAGCCAAGGGTGCATTTGTGAAATTCCATGACTTCGCTGATCTGCTATTGAAGCAAAAGAAAAATCAGTCTGTGGACACATTATTGGTGCAGTGTTCACAATTCGCAAATTGCATGTCACATGACCGAATTAATCACACCTGGTTTGAGGATAGTAAAATATCACTAAAGCATCTCAGTAAGCTGTTAGGCTGTCATATTAGTTAGTGCCTTGCCAGACTCCGTGAAACCGATCGCAAGGAGGATTGAATTTCTGCCTACGATGTCTCTCAATAAATTCACAAAGGAGCTGCGGAAATCTTGTGATACGAGTGGTGTTACCACCGATCAAATTCAGTTTTCATGTGCTCACGTTAGGAATTCCTTACCTGTTTCCCCAGTTCAATCTGGGCCTAAGCAGAATCAACCTAAACATTCCCATCCTAGTAAAAATTCCCCGGCTAGTGCTCATCCCAAATACCAGAAAACCCCACAGGTAGGTCAGGTTAGACAGAGTTACAGCACTCAAACATGGAATTATCAGTCACCCCGTTATCAAGGTGGCGGACAGAGAGCACAGGGCGTGCAGGGCGGCCAGGTCCCGGCGATAATGGGCAGTGGCGCCGGTGGTCAAAACAGGGATGTTATGTGTTTTTATTGTGGTATACGGTGTCACATTGTTCCTCGTTGTAACATCAAAGCCAAAGAGCTATATGAATACACGGCGGGTAAGCCGCCATTCTGTCGTAGATGTAAGACTAAAGACCATCGGACTGGAACTTGCCCGGAAGTAAAGGTAGATGTAGATGATTGGAGGGCGACTCACCCAAGATCGGGGGAAGCCTCCGATCGAAGCCAAGCAAATCAAACATAAGGGATAATTGTACACAGACTCCGAAACTCCCTACTTTAATGATAAGTGTGCTAATGCAATCACCTGACTCGTTAATTATGAAGTCATATGTAAATGATGCAGCTATAAGTGTTTTAATTGATACGGGTTCTCCTGTGAGCCTCACGTCTAGCTCTGCATTTAACAGATTGAATCATGATGATTCGTTAAAACTTGAATTCCCGAATGCTAATCTACAGAGTGTTTCAGGGGATACTATTTTAATTTCGGGGGTTATGTACTTACCGATGGAATTGCATGAGGACTTAGATTTAATGACGGAGAAAGTGTACGTTGTGGATGGGTTTAACATTTCATCAGACCTTTTGTTGGGTTTTAAGACAATGAGGGAGATAATTTGTTTAGTTATTCCTGATATGAATGGTGTATCTATTAACGGTACTTTCATTGAGGCATCCTCTAATTCTACTGAAAGGGGTGTGCAATTTGTTTCAAGAGGTATACGTAAGAATAAATCGAGCGTTGTGAAGAGTAGGAGTAGTACCGGTAAGCACCATACATCGGGCTGTACTTTCAAGGACAGCCGACGCCGACTCGACCCCGCGGCTTGTCCTGGAGTAGCGGTCCGTTATATTAAATTGCATGATTATTTGGAGAAATCTACAAGAAATTCTGATATACTTATTCACTGTAATACTATCATTGAACCGCATTCTGTGAGTGTTGTTGACGTTTATGCAAACAATCTTAAGAGTACAGTATATTCTATTGTTTTATTGCCCGACACTTCGACTATTTAAGGTGTTACTTTTGCGCAAGCGTTTCATGAAGTGGATGGCACTAATGTTTTTCGGACTCATTTATAATGCCACAAATGGCTTAATGAAATTGTATGCGGGTACAAAATTATGTACTGCTTCCTGCGTACCTTGTAAATTTGAAGAAATTAATTCTCTTTCTGTGGCTTCAGTGTGCACAGAAAACTCTCCTGTTATGGATGATAGAATGCGTAAGATTTATGAGGATTTACAAGGTACTGATTTTCCTGAGGCTCAGGGTCCGCTTAAGGCGTTATTGAGGGAATTTAATGAGTCCGTACATTTAAAGGGGGATGCTATGGGTTTTCCTGACATTTTAGACCATAAAATTGTGTTGAGCGACAAGAATAAAAAAACAGTTTACCTTCCCATGTACTGCTTGTCGCATAGTCGGCATGAGTTAACTAATAAACATGTTCCGGATTTATTGTGTCAAGATGTCATCCAACCTTCCACGTCGCTTAGGTGGTCACCTCCTTTCTTAGTTCCGAAGAAAGCCAAGGGAGAATTTAGGGTTGTTGTAGATTTCAGAAAATTGAATACCCTCACAGAGACCAATCATTTTCATGTGCCGGCGATACCGGAAATTCTTGCTAGTTTGGGGACACAAAACTGTGTTTTTTCTACCCTCGATCTTTCGAGTGGTTTTCATCAAATCGGTTTATCACCGGAATCATTTGGAAACCTTGCTCATCTTCAAATGAATATAGTCTCTTACTGATCCACCCTCTCTAGCTCAACAAGTAAAGCAAGCAGTAGGCAGAGTTTAATGGTGGCAGCATATGAGTATTTTGTTCCAGTCCTTCAATGAGTATGGATTTGGGAATATATCTTTTTCATAATTAATTGTTATTATTAGCCTGCTGAAAGCAGTACCAAGAAATAGGGTGGTCAATATGGAAGTGAAGAAGTCTTTGCATGACAGTGTGGTAATCCCGATACTGACTTACGGAAGCGAAGCATAGACGTATGAGAAGAGACTCAGACCAAGAGTGTGAGGGGTGGAAATGAGTTACTTGAGAAGTGCGTGCGGAGTTACATGGAGGGATAGACAGACGAATGAGGAAGTAAGAAGGAGGTGTGGTGTAGAGGTAGATGTGCTGGAAAGTGTGAAAAGGAACACCTTGAGATGGTTCGGCCATATGGAACGTATGGAAAGTGAGAGAATGACTAAGAAGGTGTACGAGACCGAGGTGGAAGGACAGAGAGGGAGAGGTAGACCGAAAGAGAGGTGGAAGGATGGAGTGAGGAAGTATATGGATGAAGGCGGTGCTGGTTGGGAGGAAGGGTGTCGACTGACTGGGGACAGAGGTGCATGGGGGCGGTTCGTTCGTGGCCACCCCTTCGGGGATCAGTGCGTCGGGCAATAGCTTGATAGATAGATAAGCCTGCTTAGTTTAATTGCATTTGTGTCTGAAGGTTCGATTGTTTCCAACAGTTCCTGGTGTTCAAAAGCCTTTGCAACCAGCTCTTCTAATTTTCGTTTATTATAACTGGAGCAGGGTACACCTCTGGCTTTTAAACAGTCTCTGAAACAAAGGACACGTCTCCATATCACCGTTTTCGAAGGTTCAATAAGGTTGAGTGTTAACTATGCTAGTTAGTAATGGGAAGCCCACCAGGCACCAGGTAAGAATACTAATCTATTTGTTATTAATTTCACCACACCAAACACCTCCAATGAAATTAAGCATATATGTGATCCACCGGGATTCGAACCTGGGTTATCACACACAGATTTTTAGACACCTTAACCATTACACCACCAAGACCACCACCACCAAGTAAGAATCGAAACGTACGTTCCTCCGACTGCCAATAACCGATTGTCCTTTTCGTATCTAAAACATATATGGACAGCTTACTATATTTTCCGGAACTTCTGTTGATTTCTTGTAAAAACTTGTCCTATTATGATAATATATATATAATCAATAAAATTAATAGAACATACTATTTAGATGAAAATGTAATCGTGCGTTTCATGATATATATATAGATAAAGTGTAAGGTAGTCGCTTGTAGGCTATACAGTAATTATCATAATTAACTTGTCATATGTTATATACAACTAGAGTATCTAATCTCAATGCGACTGTCCTTTGTCACCACACATCTGTTATATTAGCTAAGTTTAGCTATAAGATAATTATCATGATCAGACGTCCTCAAAGGGTTAATTGAAATGTAATTTGCTTTCAAGTGGCGGAATTCACTTGACCGTTACTTCTTTGTCAATTGTATTTCAATATCAACTTTCAACTTTCACATACACACATACACACACACGTAGCAATTCGATACTATTTTATCAGTATCCGCGCCTCACATGTACTGTGAAATAATGTATTTTTTGTTTATTTTTAGTAGTAATGGCAGTGGTTAAGACAATTGGATGTATGTAGTGAGTGAGGTACACTTTACTATATAGATTCACGCAATATTAATCGATTAACTTTTAAGGTTAAGTTCTGAAACATCTTGTATATAATAATATGATAATAACATTGCATTGTCTCGTTTAAGCTCAATACAGGATTAAATTGGTGCGCAGTTAATAATGCTCACGATTGTCCTATGTACCAGTGTGGTTGTGGTGTAATGCGGTATCTTGGTAAGATATAGGTAATGAATGTTATTATAGAAGTGGTTATAGTATTTATGGTAGATCTCGTAAACGAGAAATATAATTGAAATGGTTTATTTTGGTTTTAGTTGTGGTAATTATTTTTGCTCTAACCATTGCCGAGAGTAAGTACATATAAAGGTGAGACTACTTTGTAGAGGATAATGGTTATCAGTGGTTGTTAAACTTTGGTAGTATCGGCCATGTTGGTAGCAAGTTACCTTCCCTCCTCCCCTTGGACCAACTTAGCAAACTCAGCTAAAACTTACCTTATATCTTTCTATCTATCTATCTGGCTATTATCTATCTATGTATATATATATATAACTATCTATCTTTTATCTACCTTTCTATCTATTTTTGTTCTCATTCTCTTTGTTTTCTGGCCTTGCTTGGGAAAATCATATTACCACTTGCAAAACAACCTCCCAGAAGTTAGGTGTGCACAATTGCCTCTGTGGGTTCTTCACCCCTGTACAACTTCTTGTTCTGTATAGAGGTGTAACAGTGCGCCCATGTATCAAGTATTGTTCAACCTATACCGCAGTTCTCGAAAGAGTAGAGTCAAAAGCATTTTGTCTCATCATTTCACCTTATCTTACTAAATCAATAATATCTCTCTCTACACACCGCAATGTAGCATATCTATCACTTATGTTCCGATATTACAATAATCTGTGTACTTCAGAGCTTTCTCAATGTATAACTCCACCCTTATGGAGAGTGGAGGGCATCCGCCTTTCAACACACTCATCCCCCTAGTCTGTCCAACTCTCTAACCTAACACAGAACCGATATCCTTCAGTCTTTCTTTTATTCAACAAGGAAGCTTCGGAACTCTCTCCCTTAGTCTTTCCCTCATCCTATGACTTAAACTGCTTCAAGCTCCGTATGTTCAGACATTTTGACTAAAGTACCTAGAATATGGCTCTGTCAATCTTTCAACTTTGGGGGAGACACTTATTACAGGCATCTTTGCCTTTTGTCTCCTTCATTCACATATAACATAAATGGAAACAATTATTCTGTTACTTACAGAATGTGTGGTTCTTCCGGAAAGTGCTAGGTTAATGAAAAACCCACTCAATGTTGAGTTAAGACAATCGACCTTCGTCAACCTACAGTAATTTTACCAAATATGCCATAGCAAGATTACCAAGATGGAAGAATACGAGATTGAAAGGAAAGCGTTAAGCGAAGATTGATATCGGCATTTGGAAAGGTTGGAGATTGAAAAATAGGGACCTAATTGATACAGATCCACTAAGAAAAATATACATTATTAACCCTATATACTGCATATATATATATATATATATATATATATATATATATAACTGCTGAGCTCTGGAACTCTCTCCCAGAATCAGTCTTTCCCTCTTCCTATGATTTAAATTACTTCAAACACCGTGTGTCCAGGCATTCTGGCTCGAACGTCCCTTGAGTTTGGCCCTGTCACTCTTTCAACTCTGGGGGAGGCACTCGATAGAGGCAGTTCTGCCTTTTGTCTGCCTCACTCACATAGAACAAACAAATTAGGCTAGATGTCTTGACCATTAACCTCTTATAACTCAGAAAAACTTAGAGTAATCGAGATAACATTTGTATCATTAGGAAAGAGTCAACCAGGAATTATATTTGAACATTGACAATCCATTTGCTAAAGCTCTGTTTGCATCATGCTAAGGGTCATGGCTATTGTTTGCATCATGCTAAGGGTCATGGCTATTGTTTGCATCATGCTAAGGGTCATGGCTATTGTTTGCATCATGCTAAGGGTCATGGCTATTGAATCTCGGTGTGAGGGTTAGAGAGAAATGGCTAAATAAGTAACCTGATTATTATTATTATTAGGATTATTATTTGTATTATTATTATTTATTAATATATTATTGTTATATTATAAATGCACATATGTCTACACATGCAATCGAAAGCATTGTAAGCAATACAATATATACATAAGTAAAGTAGCCAATGGGGTATATATGTTTCTACATATCTCTTCCCAAGCGGCCCTCCATACATAACAAAGACAAGGTGACGTCAGTTGAACCAGTGCCACTTCAACCAGTGCCACTTTAACCAGTGCTAACTCAACCAGTGGCCACTTCAACCAGTGACCATTTCAACCAGTGACCATTTTAACCAGTAGGTTAGGTTAGAATAGGTTAGGTTAGGTTAGGTTAGGTTACTGGTTAAAATGGTCACTGGCTGAAATGGTCACTGGTTGAAGTGGCCACTGGTTGATTTTTTTTTTTTTTTTTTTTTTTCTATATTCCAACTTACTTCCTCTCGGGCATAGGCTGAGAGCCTTAACATTCACCGCTTTACAATGAACAGTGAAGCCTGTGAGGTCTTGTTCCAGTCTAGGGAGTGAGACATGTGAAGCACGTAGAGTACAACGAGCACCTGCTATCTTGCCTTCACATGAGGCACGGTGCTCACTCATGGCCCGAAACGACCCCATCTCTGAAGCCACCTCATTCCCGTGCTTCACTGTCTCACCCCCTACACTCGGACTCTCACACTTACACACACACAACGCCACCTGTTGAGCAGATAACTCACCAGGCATTGCACCCCTATAGCATATTTTGAATATGGGAATATTCATACAGTGCTATTTAATCAGGGAACAATGAGGGTATTTTATTGACGTTTCGGTGGGCTTGTGGTAATGCACTTATACCAGGTACAGCACAAATTCCATGGTATATTTGTGTGGAGGATGTGCTTACGTGCCTAGCGGGTGTGTTACATAACCGAGTTTGTGTATGAGTAGGCTCAGTGTGGCTTGAGGCCTCGTGGAGGGAGGGGTTGCCTCAATTGTCTCCATAATTCATGAATGGGCTGGTCCATCTATATTCGCGATTTTGACCAGAAAAATTATATTGTCACTTGTTGTATTGTTGTTACTGGTTACTATATTCATAGTGAAGGTAAAATAGGCTCATATGAATAAGTAATAACGATATTTATCGTAAAATGACGATAATATGCCTGAATGGAGCCAATATGCTCGCCCATGGGGAACTAGTTCAATACCCCCCCTCGCCGTTTTCGGGTTAAAGTGGCACTGGTTGAAGTGGCACTGGTTCAACTGACATGGAACCCAAAGACAACTATGTAGAACAGTATCCACACGGTAATGTATGGGAGAAAGGTAAAGAAGAGGATGGAAGTGGCTGACCTTGTTATCGTGCCCTAATGTGTTATCTTTGCTGTGCATCTATTATTTAGAGTTATTCATTTGTCTCCCCTCCCCCCACTCACACACACACACACA
This sequence comes from Paralithodes platypus, assembly GCA_032716605.1. NCBI lineage: Eukaryota > Metazoa > Arthropoda > Malacostraca > Decapoda > Lithodidae > Paralithodes > Paralithodes platypus. The sequence goes on from CM064578.1 coordinate 58,247,024, forward strand.
CACACACACACACACACACACTCTCTCTCTCTCTCTCTCTCTCAGTGAACCACAACATCAAATATTCCAGGCAGCATCCGACCCAAACAAACACCAGACACTTGTGACGCACAAGAATGTACGCTCAAGTAATAAAAGGAACATATTCTGGCTCAAGCGTAATAAGAGCACGTACACAAATGCAATGCATTCCCAGAAGCAAGCAAACACAATAACAACGAGCACACACACACTTTTTACTCCTTCTCACACACACACACACACAAGGGGAGGTGTGGTGGAGTGGTCATGCCACTGGATTGGTAATCCAATGGACCCGGGTTCAAATCCCGATATGTCAATGGGAAGATATTATTAAGGATTGAATTTGTGATGTACCTAGTATCAGTGCATTACCACAAAGCCCACCGAAACGTCAAAAAAGTACCCTCATTGTTCCCTGATTAAATAACACTGTATGAATATTCCCATATTCAAAATATGTTACAGGGGGACAATGCCTAGTGAGTTCACTGCTCAATAGGTGGCGTTCTGAGAGTGAGGGTCTGAGTCTGGAGGGTGAGACGGTGAAGCACTTGAGCGAAGCAACCGGCCGCTTCAGAGATGGAGCTGCTTCGAGCCATGATGGTTGCTTCGCATGTCTCACTCCCCAGACTGGAACAAGACCTCACGGGCTTCACCGTGTTGAGCGGTGGAATGTACAGGCTCTCAGCCTATGCCCGAGAGGGAGTAGTTGGAATATAGAAAAAAAAAAAAAAAAAAAAAAAAACACACACACGCACACACACACACACACGCACATACACATTCATGCACGTCACAGCATAAATATATTTAGGTTGTGTAATATCATAAATATATAAGTTTTTAGGCATACACGATTTAATATGTAATCCAGAGAGAGAGAGAGAGAGAATGTGTGTGAGAGTGACAGAGATAAACTGTTTTGCATATACGGAGATGAACTAAGCGACCATACATAATAATACATGTCTTTTTGCTAGTGCTTATGTTTTACTTACTATTAAATAAAAATATAAATAATATATATTATTTGCATCTCAAATTTTAAAAAGATCAATCATATCTTTATTACATGTGTAATTACACTCTTAATGTAATATTATGTACACAATTATATTTTATTCTAACAAAACAAACACACATGCTAACATGAAACTAAAATTAGAAGAATACAACAACATTGGCTTAAGACTTACGCAAAACAAATATAAGTATAAGTAAATAAACAAATAATTATATATATATATATATATATATATATATATATATATAATATCATGTTGTGACTTTTAAATGGTTGTTCACATGGTTGTTGGAAATAGATTTGGAAGAATGAAACACAATTATTTGAATAGTAACCACATTCCAGAGCTCAGCTGTTGAATAGAAGGTTTGAGAATATTGTTTCACTCTTTGATTGGAGAGTTGTATAGAGTAGGGATGGGATTGTGTTGCAAGACGGGTGCTATGTACTCTAGGTAGAGGAGGTGGTATACACTGAGAGAGCTCTGAGGAACATTGATTATTGTAATACCGGTAGAATAGCGAGAGAGATGCAACACTGCGGCGAAGAGAGAGAGATGCAACACTGCGGCGAAGAGAGAGATTGCAAAGAGTCAGTGAGTGGACGTGAGTTAATGAGACGGAAGGCTTTCTTTTCTACTTTGTCTAGGAGTGCTGTGTGAGAGGATCCTCCCCACACATGCGAACAATACTCAATACATGGACGCACTGTGCCCCTGTACAGAGCAAGAAGCTGTGCAGGGGTAAAGAACTCTCAGTGGCGGTTGAGCACACCCAGCTTCTGGGAAGCTGTTTTAGCAAGGGTGGTAATATGGTCTTTCCAAGTGAGATCAGGTGAGAAAGAGATTCCTAGAATACTGAGAGAAGATGAAGGATTGATTTGTCTATTGTTGAAGTATAAGGGTTAGTCCTGTGGGAGTTCTTTAAGGGTAGATAAATGGAGAAATTGGGTTTTCGAAGCATTGAAAGTAACAAGATTTTCTCTGACCCAAATGGAAATGGTTGATAGGTCAGAATTTAAGTGTTTTATGGCATGTTCGCGTTATTTTTTTGAGAGCTTGCTTGTTGGGTTGTTCTGGTAAACTAGTTGAATAGTGCAAGGTAAATTCATCAGCATATGAATGGATAGGACTGGAGGTACAGTTGAGAAGATCATTAATGAATATTAGAAAGAGAATTGGAGATAGGACAGAACCCTGAGGAACACCAGAGTTGATAGGTTGAGGAAGTGAACGATGACCGTCCACAACCACAGCTATCTATGGAACGACCAGAAAGGAAATTAGAGATAAAGGCACATATAGAAGGATAGAAACCGAAGAAGGATAGTTTAGAATTTAGAGATTTGTGCCAGACTCTATCAAAGGCCTTCGATATGTCTAGCGCAATAGAATAGGTTTCACCGAAGTCCCAGAAGGAGGATGACCAAGAGTTAGTAAGGTATGAAAGGAGATACCCCAGTAGAGCAACCCTTAACACCTTAAGAGCGGCCTATGCGGTTTATTTTTATGTACCGCCCAGCGGGGTGTTTTTAGCCAAAATAGGGCTGTTTACGTGATCATTTTCATGCCTAAATAAGACCCAGAACGTAAAACAAGTACCTATCCCTGAAAGGGCATAAACAGAGCTTTCGAATGACACCATAACGATCCTTTTTTGATGGCTAGTTTTCTTGCAATAACCGTGCAACGCGAGTGCAAAAAGCATGTAATTAGGCACTTTCCCCATACAATTCCGTATATAGCGAGTGAGAGAGGGAGGAGGGAGGTGGGATTCGTGTCAGTAGGTTCGCCGCGGTGGTCTGGAGCAGTCATACGCTCGCTACTCTCCTGCCACCACTTGTCTCTCTCTCTCAGCAACATTACGTGCTGAAATTGCCACTCGACCTATGTCGAGCACCGCCACATAGTCCAGCTTTATTTAACTCGACTTATGTTGCTCGCCGCTAATTAAGGGTTAAGGAATCCATACTGGCGATCTGAGAGTAGATTATGAGAAGAGAGATGCTTAAGAAATTTTGAAGTAGGAATAGATTAAATAACTTTGGAGATGCAAGAAATGAGAGCGATTGGACGATAGTTGGAGGGTTGAGAGCGATCATCCTTCTTTGGGACAGGTTGAATGAGAGCAAACTTCCAGCAAGAAGAGAAGGCGTTAGAGGAGAGACAGAGACGGAATTGTTTGCCTAGGCAGGGGATCAGCACGGAAGCATATATTTTTAGTACAACTGGAGGAACACCATACGGACCGTATGCCTTCTTAGATTAAGCCTAGAGAGGGTAGAAACTATATTTTTAGAATAGATTAAGATATGAGGCATGAGTAAGTGAGATGGGTGTGGAGAGGGAGGAATAGCACCGGAATCATCCAGGTGGAGTTTCTAGCGAAAGTTTGGGTGAAGAGTTTAGCAATGTCAGAGGATGAAGTGACGGTGGTGCTGTCAGAGTGGAAAAGGGGAGGGAAAGATGAGGAAGAAAAATTGTTGGAGAGGTTTTTGGCTAGATGCCAGAAAGCTTGGGAAGAGCTAGAGTTGGATAGTTCAATGCATTTATTATAGATGAAAGAGTGTTTGGCGAGTCGTAGAACAGATTTGGCTTGATTCCGGGCAATAACGTAGGAAGAATGAGATTCTTGAGTTTTAAGGCGATGGAACCGTTTGGATGCGTTTGGTACCGTTTGTTGCGGACAGCGGTAGAACAAGCGTGAGTAAACCAAGATTTTTTAGCATTAGACTGAGACAATGAAAATGGAATGTATGCTTCCATGCCCAAGAGGATTACCTTGGTAATGCGTTCAGCACTCACCGAGGGTTCCCAGCCACGGAAGCAAAAGTCATTCCATGGGAACTCAAAGAAGTACTGCCGGAGACCTTCCCAGTCGGCAGCGCCAAAATGCCACAACCGCCGCCGGCTGGGAGGATTGGGTGGCCATACCGGAGAGATAGGACAGGTGACAGAGATAAGTTTATGGTCGGAGAAGCCCAGAGGATAGAACAGATTTATAGTGTAAGCAGAAGGATTAGAAGTTAAAAATAAGTAAACAATGTTGGGCCGATCTCTGATGCGATCCGGGATACAGGTGGGTTGCTGGACTAACTGCTCTAGGTCATTTGGGATAGAAAAGATGTAGGCATTTTCACCAGATTGGTCAGTGGAAAGAGAGGAAAGCCATTGGCGGTGGTGAACAATGAAATCTCCTAGGATGGAGATTTCTGCGAAAGGAGAGATAGATAGAATGTGTCCACTTTAGAAGTTTGATAGTCAAAGAATTTTAGATAGTTAGTAGAATTAGGGAAGAGATAAACAGCGCAGAATTATTTAGTTTGATAGTGACAAGAAAGCTGTAGCCAGAGAGTTGGGAATTCAGAAGAATCAAAGTTGGGAACACGAGAGAAAGCGAGATTGTTGAGCGCCTATACTGTCCATACTCCAGTTAGTATGAACAGTATCTTTGCTATGTAATCTGGGTTAAGGTAGCGTTACATATCCTATCCATAGAATTAAGTTGGACGATTCCATAACCTTCAGTTGAACGTTGCATATTTTGGGACGTTTCCGTGACCTTCAGTTGAACGTTACGTATTTTGGGAAGAATATAATATTCTATGGTTAAATATGGGTAAGTAATATTATCGTTCCCATATATTACTATTACCTCTAGTTATTTATTGTTCCCATGTATCTCATCATAAAATAATGGGATATATTTACTGCATGCACTGCGTGTGCGCCGATCAACCAAGTCACGAGGGACTCCAGAAGAATCCCTCGGCCCCCTTCTCTTACCAACCTCCGTCCCAACAACATCTCACGTAATTCTGTGTCATCTTTCATTCTATTAGGTGTATTAGGTTCACTATTAATTTTATCCATCATCTTAAAGGCATATCATGAAATATTTGAAACTTAGAGTAACATAACTATTATATATTAGCCTAGCCTAGCCACTTCACCCTTTTTCCTTATCCTACAAACATGAGTTGAGCCCTGCTACCATCCGCCATCTTTGACATCACCCTCTGAGTTAAAACCATAATCAGGTAAGGGTTTTACTTTATGTGCGTACAAATATTTACAGGTCCACATTAAAAAATTAGATTAACTACATAAATTTGTCCTTCGGAAGTGAAATTTCGTGCCTTTGCATTAATTGTGTTGTGGTTGTTGGCTTACTTGTTAGGGGTGGGGCTTTCCCTGCTTTCTGTTGTCTTTTCCTGTTTAGTCCTTATGGCCCAAGGCTTTTGGCCCCATGGAGCTGTCGGTGGGGATGTGGGGGAGAACTTTCCTGTAGAGAGGGCGGTGTATCCAGGGCCTATCAAGAAGGTTGCAATTATTGGCCACTCACACATCCGACATATATACGTCGACCGCCCCATCTATCGTCCTTTCTTTGAAGTGACCCCTCTGGCCGCCCCAGGTGCATCAACAGCTTGAGGGGTTCAAGCACCTGGAGTCGTCTGTTGCAAATGTAACCAGACTTGTCGTTCCTAGTAATTGGCAGGAACGATATCAGGAGCGGGGTGAGCCCTAGAGGTATTGCAGAGGGCATTTGCGAGTTGGCCGAGGAGGTAGAGAGTCGCGCTGGAGGACATTATCGAATGATTGGGGTGGAGAAAAGTCCAGCTCCAAGTGGGGTTTCCGCGGAGGAATTTAACCGCATCCGCAATGCCGTGAATCGCTGGCTGAAGAGGCACATCCCTTTCACTCGATCGCGCTATTCCTCCATGAATACCTCTGAGGCCGACTTCGGTCCTGATAGAATTCACCTGACACCTGCTGCATCGGACCACCTCTATTCCGAAATCCTGGCCACCAGTAGGACAATTTTCGGTCAGGATTAGAGTGTACTAGTGGATAGGGCATATGTTGAGATGTTTGCCCATCATGAATAACAATATACTGTAAATAATCATACACAGTACAGTATTTAGTAAATGTTGTCAATAATTCAAAATTATTTTCACCTAACCGATGTCCATACTATTAATCCAGGAGCATGGACAGTCTAAGTTTAAGTGTACTCATAAGTAGTAAGTTTGTAGGAATAAGAATCATAATAATATGATTTAGTATAACTGGGAAGAATATTAAATTATGTTCTGTATTAAATATTAAGTAATATATCATTCCTATGAACTTAGGTAATTATAGGAAGGGAAAATATATCCCGACCTGTCCGCGCACACGTGAAATTAGAAGGCTTCCTGCAAATATTGTCGGGAGCCTCACTCATGCTCCGATCGCCACTGCCAACAATACTATTTTTCTTGTTCTCTCATCCCATTCCATTAATACGATAGTACTAACCTCAACGTAGATCCCCATCAATTCACCGATCATCCTCATTATGATTTAAGTTTAGAGGCCCCCTTCTGTCTTTAACTATTAACTAATTTCCTCTTTGTTCATCACTCGTTATCACCAACTCTACCGTCATCCTTGTTGCCTTGTTTCTACACAATAACCCTATCCGTTGTCTACGCTCCACTAGCCAGGTAATTATACTATTGTATGATTGAGTATACTTTTTGCAGTCCATCTACTAGAAGAATAACCACATAATAAATGGTCCTTCGAACGAAAACAAATTAATAAACTTCAACGGTTTATTATGGTGTGGTTCGGCACCGCTGTTCGTTGTTTTGGTTCGGCGCCGTGTTATTTTTGCTTTCTCGCTTTGTTTGTGTGGCGCCACGGCCGCGAGGGTGCAACGCATTATCTAGTACCCTCTAGTATCCACACTAACATGTCCGACACGTTTTATGAGCATGGCGCTACAGGGGAGGTGTTGGTGAAAAAGTTTTTTGTAACAGAGAGAGCTCGAAACCCTGGGGAGATTGTGAATGCGGCTTGTTTATAATTTTGTCTGTGTCTATGCGACAGCCCTGGTGGACAGAACATTCTTTGAATTGAATATGTAGGTTAGCCCAAAACCGTTTCTTCTTCTGAAATATTAATTAGGCCTAGGATAGCATTGCTCATTTGAAATTTAAAATTCTCACTAAAGTTGTCTCAAAAAAATTCTTATAAAAATAAAAAAAATCCATAAACATAGCTTAACGTAATTACATTTGAGTCATTTTATAATTTTAGCCTGACCTAAATTTAATTCTCAATAAATATTTGGGTTTTGGATTATAGTAAGTTAGCCTAATTTTCTAAATTTAACATCATGTTAGCCTAACTTCTTGAATTAAAATATAACCTATTCTACCAAATTTAATTATTTTTGTCGATTTAGGGTGTTGGCCTAAACACATACGTAAACTAAATACATTTATTTCAACATGTGTGTTCTTCCTTTGATCCTTGATATCACCATGTATTAAATTACCACCTATGAATACCGCCGCTCATGTTTAAGTGTTAATTCCGAACCGAGTTTGATCGGCGGGAGGTTTTTCTATTTTTCGACTAAAACATTAGTAAACTTTTGTATTTCGCAATTTCCATCCGTTTTTTACTATCTATCTATCCATTGCCTGATGCCTTGATCCCCGCAGGAGTGGCCACAAACGAACCGCCCCCATGCACCTCTGTCCCCAGTCCGTCGACGCCCCTCCTCCCAACCAATACCGTCTTCATCCATATACTTCCTCATTCCATCCTTCCACTCTCCTTCGGTGCACCTCCCTCTCTGTCCTTCCACCTCGCTCTCGTACACCCTCTTAGTCATTCTCTCGCTTTCCATACGTTCCATATGGCCGCACCATCTCAAGTTGTTCCTTTTAACACTTTCCATCACATCTACCTCCACAGCACACCTCCTTCTTACTTCCTCATTCGTCTGCCTATCCCTCCATGTAACTCCGCTTGCACTTCTCAAGTAACTCATTTCCACCGCTCTCACTCTTGGTCTGAGTCTCTTCCCAAACGTCCATGCTTCGCTTCCGTTTTTGAGTAAAGGTGACAATATCGACGCTCTAGCTCTAGGCAAACGCCGTAGGGCAGGCATTAAAAGATCATTAACGGTCCTGTCAAAGGATTTAGATGAGTTCTTGGAAACCGCAACTCGGATAGAAGTCGAGGCAAAATTGCATAGCGTGCAGAGTGCAGACACAGGTGGCCAAGCTTGAAGCCAATCAAGATGTCTTGTTGCCGCTATATACCTCTGACACTGAGTATTATAAGGAGAACCAAGAGGATACCATCTACTTATTTGATATATATGGGATAATCGCTAGTCTGAAGGAGAAACTTGGTAAATCAGAAGGGCATAAGCGGTCCAAAATTATGAAAGGATCGGGTGTTTAACCCTTTCACGCATTTATGATGCAGAGGTTGCCAGATTAGCAATAAGAAATAGAGTTCTCTCACTCTTATAATTACCTCTCCAAAATTAGTTTTCTGCCCACAGCTAACTCAAAGACAACTGCAGAGGCTGAAGTAACTAAACTAAAGGTTTCTAAATACCCCTGATGATAACACAGGTTTTAAAGTATCCCCAATAGGCTCGAAATTGCGTCATATGTCGGAGAGGGTTAATTGCTGCACCTGACTTTACCAACCATCGCTGGTGACCCCACATTATGGACGGACTTTTGGGATATGTTTAGATGTGTGGTGCATGACAGGGCTGATTTAACTGCGATTCAAAAGCTGACGTATTTAAGGGGTCAGCTACAGGGAGACGCCAATAAACTTGTAGAAGGCTTGACGGTTGAGGGTGCAAGCTATGCCCCCGCCATAGACTTGCTTCAGGAGACCTTCGGGCATCCGGACAGGGTAAAAGCGGCACACATCATGAACTTTCATGACCTTGTTTCACCTAAATGTCAAACATCACAACTAAAGGCTTTTTACGCCAATAGGGAAAGTGCGATGCGATCTATGACTAGTCAAAGGCTATATCTAGAGGAATTCTGCGTGGTTACACTGTTGAACAAATTGCCATCACCAGTTAAGGAGACCGTTAGGAGGGATATGGGTGATCAGAGCCTAGATAACAAGGCTTTCACACAGTGTTTTCAGGCGGAACTCTATAACATGGTGGGTCAAGATACCCCTGTGAAAGAATTTCCGTTGGCTACAGCTGCATTCACGACACAGAGTGATAGTAGCCGATTTGCCTGTAAATTGTGTAGCGGGAATAATCATCCCTGGTACAAAATTAATGCTTTAAATATAAACCAGGTTCTCGCAAAGTAAAGAGAGCCAGGTAACTACACCTCTGTGTTGGGTGTCTCTCCAGTGAACACGGTAGTAATGGGTCTACAAACCCTAATATTAACAATTGTAAAATCTGGCGTGGCAAGCATTTTCACTCCCTATGCCAAAAGCAGAGAGAGGTGAGATCGGCAGGTGGTGGTAGTAATAGAGAAGATTCAACACCAACAACAATGTCCTTAAGTATGAGTAAACAGACAGTTATTTTACCCACAGTTCAGCTGCCTGTAAAGGGTAAGTATAAGAAAACCGTAAAGTCTGATCGCTGCTTGATCAGAGCTCGCAGAAAACTTTTGTGAAGAGCTCTGTACTACCGTCCCTTTCATATGAATCAAAGGGAACAGAACAATTGAGTCTTCACGGCTTCACCGGAACACAAACCTCTCGTGGGTATCCTGTTGTTGCACTGAAGTATATACATCGTGGCAGATTTAATCGTCTTGATGCAATAGTTGTCGAAGATTTCCCTGAACCCAAGGGCGAAACTAGTCTAAAAATTTAAATCACTAGTTTACAGCGTCGTGGCATAAAATCGACCGACTCATACGTTCCCGAGACAGCACAATTGGAGCTACTAATATGTGCCGACCAGTACTACAACATAGTGCGACCTAACTATAAAAGGGCCGGAAATTTGGTTTTACTTCCAGCCCAATACAGATATGCCCTTAGTGGTTCCTATGCGGCAAACACGTCTAGTTCCAGCACTGAGGTTGTTACAATACTTAAGGTGGTAGTGACCCCAGTAGATCAATATATGTCTACTGGACAATTTCCATGACATAAAGAATTAAGTGCTTTGTGGGATCTATACCATATTGGTATCTCACCTAAAGAACATTCACAAGCCGAACGGCAAGCTTTAACCACAAATGAGGAAACAGTCACGTATGATCCTGAGAGTCAGCAGTATGAGGTACGTCTGCCCTGGACCGAAGGAAAGGTACGGTTGCCCACCAACAAAGGCTTGGCTGTGGGTAGATTACGAGGATTCCAGAAGAGATTTATTGCTCAACCTGGGTTTTGTAAACAATATTCGCAGGTAATTTCGGATCAGTTGTCGCATGGTTTCATTGAGGAAGTTCCATTCGGTGACTCTGGGTCATGTCACTATCTGGCGCATCATGGGATCATAAAGGAAAGCAAGACTATTCCGGTGCGCATTGTATTCGATTGTTCCACTAAAGTTAACCAGTAGAAGCCCAGTCTGAATGACTGTCTGTACACGGGACCACCTTTAGTACCGGAGTTAGCTCAAGTCATGCTGAGATTCCATCTGCATCAGTATGTTTGGGTCAGTGACATCGAGAAGGCCTTCTTGATGTTGAAACTACATAAAGACTACACCAGGTTCATGTGGCCAAAAGATCCTCTTCGTCTGGATTCGCCTCGACGTTGTTATCTGTTCAGGGTTGTATTGTTTGGCGCTGCCTGCTCCCAGTTTCTGTTGAATGCAACCATCCTGAAACATCTTTCTCATGTTGATGTAGACCCAAAGATTGTACAGGAAATTAGGGCCGGGCTTTATATCGATAACCTCCAAGGTACGGGGGACAATGAAAGTTCCCTCGTCCGTACATACGGTATGGCTCGTGAAGTTATGGACAATGCCCACTTGTTCCTGTGTCAATGGGCTACCAATAGTCCTGTTCTGAGAGAGGTGTTACAAAAGGATTGTGTTGCTGCTGAACAGCAGGACATGGTAAGAGTTCTTGGACTAGTATGGGAGACAGCTTCTGATTATCGTTCCTTTGGAGTTCAGTACACTCCAGTCGAACATATTACAAAGCGTGTGTGTTTGAGATTTTCTGCCAAACTCTTTGATCCTTTGGGTGTTTTGTTGCCAGTGTCTATAAGGTCTAGAATATTTCTCAAGCAATTGTGGAGACTAAAGATGGATTGGGACGAGGATCTTTCTGAAGACTTGAACACGGAATGGCTGGGGATAGTAGATGAGCTGGTGTTCTGTAGTAGTATTAAGTTCGCTCGGAGGGATGTATACGATCGTACTGTATCCCTAAATGCTGACAGGCAGCCCAAATATTCTCCCAATCTTGGCAGGATAAACTTGCCTCCAGGCAATTATAGATATTGTATAATTCAGTGGCGGGAATATGTCCATACTCCAGTTAGTATGAACAGTATCAATGCTACGTAATCTGGGTTAAGGTAGCGTTACATATATACCCTATCCATAGAGTTAACCCTTTCACGCATTTATGACGCAGAGGTTGCCAGATTGGCAATAAGAAATAGAGTCTCTCACTCTTATAATTACCTCTCTAATGTTTCCTCTAATGTTTGAGAAAAGCCAAATAAATCGAAATGGAGGTGGCGTTTTAATTTATATCAAAGAAAGTCTTAACCCTACCCTCTTGTCAAAACCTCAAATTGTGAACGTCGACACATCTTTTGTGCTAATAAAGAATAATAAAGGTACAAAAATAATACTTGCGTTAATATACAGACCTCCAGCTCAATCAGTGCAAACTGACCGAGAAATTTACGAACAAATTGCAGATGTAAGTAACTCACAAGATACCGTAATTTTTGGCGACTTTCATTTACCTGTGACCAAGTGGGGCGATACTCTTACTTCACACTCCGGACATGACTTGTATGCGAACTTGCAAGAGAGTTCGCTTTATCAATTTGTTCGAACGCCAACCCGTGGAAATAACATTCTTGACATTGTACTTGCAACAAAAGAAGAATTAATAGAGAATTTGAATGTTGGTGATGAATTCAGTAACAGCGACCATCGTACGATAACTTTCACTTTAAAGTTTACTAGTAACGAACCAAATAGTAGCATCGAAAAAGTCCCTAATTTCAATAAAACAAACTTCCATAAACTTAGAGCTATGTTTAAAGAAACCGACTGGATCTTTTTAATTAACAATAACGACATAAATACATCTTGGAAGTTATTCGAAACCACTTCCCTAAAAGCAGTGCAAGACTGCATACCATCGAAAATACCGCGTCCAGGCCATAATAATAAGCCCAAATGGTGGAATAAAGATATTTCAAACTGTCTGCTTGCTAACATTTTTGATAATGATTGATTAAAATCCTCACAAAATGACGAAGAACGATTGAAATTTGTAGAGCTAGACGCAAAGCCAAAAAGTTAATTAAGCAAAGTAAAAAGACCTTAGAGTTACATATTGCGAATCAAAGTAAAACAAATCCGAAAGAATTCTATAGTTATATCAGAAAGAAAAAAGTAGTTACTTCAACTGTTGGACCGTTAGTCGATGAAAATGGAGAATACACCAAAGACGAAGTACAAATGAGTAATGCCCTCAATACCTTCTTTGCATCAGTTTTTACAACAGAAGACCTCAGTGATATCCCTACACCATCGCCGATTCAGATTGATAATTCAGATGTTCTAAGCAATATCACCGTTACAGAGAGAGAAGTATTGAATTGTTTAGATAAACTCAAGGTAAATAAAATGCCTGGAGCTGATACAATCTCGCCTAGAGTTCTAAAGGAAGCTAAGGATGAGCTCTCCAAACCACTGACATTACTATTCAATAAATCCTTGCAGTCTGGAACTATGACTGATCAGTGGAAGCTAGCCAATGTAACACCGATATTCAAAAAAGGCAGCAAATCCCTACCCAGTAACTATCGTCCAATTAGCTTAACCTCAGTTGTATGTAAAATGCTAGAAACGGTCATGCGAGACAGTAAATCACTTAGAGGAAAATAACATACTTAAAGATACTCAACACGGCTTTCGTAAAAAACGTTCCTGTTTAACAAACCTCTTAGACTTCTTCCACGATATCCTCAACCTCTACGATGAGAGTAAAGCTGTAGATATTATACACCTTGATTTTCAAAAGGCCTTTGACAAAGTTCCCCACAAACGTTTACTGCTAAAACTAAAAGTGCATAGAATACAAGACGGTGTGTTGAAATGGATAGAAAATTGGTTCAGCGACAGAAAGCAAAGAGTAGTCATAAACGGTAAGGCATCTAAATGGACCAATGTAAGTAACGGGGTACCCCAGGGATCGGTACTAGGTCCAATTATCTTTCTAATTTACATCAACGACATAGATGAGGGTCTCACCTGTACAATCTCAAAATTTGCTGACGATACAAAAATTGCAAATAGCGTACTCTCAAAAGAAAAAGTTGACGATATGCAACACAATCTAGATAAATTGCCATGTTGGGCCCAAATTTGGCAAATGAGTTTCAATGCGGATAAATGTAAAGTACTACATATCGGATACCGAAATGAGAAAGCAAACTATTTGATGAATGGCACTCAGCTTAAGAATGTAAAGAGAGAAACCGATCTGGGAGTAACACTATCGAGTAACCTAAAACCGAGTCAACAATGTTCAGAAGTTGTTAAGAAGGCAAACAAAATAATTGGCTTTATAGGCAGGTCATTTGAGCATAAATCCAAAGAAGTTATCCTAACAGTTTACAATTCCTTAGTCCGCCCTCTTCTGGAATACTGCGTTCAATCCTGGTGCCCTTATTACCAAAAAGATATAAACAAGCTAGAACGAGTTCAACGTAGAGTTACCAAAATTATATCTAGCTTAAAGATCAAACCATACGAAGAGCGTCCTAGAGAATTAAATCTATTTCCTTTAACCCAGCGCAGATTAAGAGGCGACTTAATTCAAGTGTTCAAAATCATCAAAGGCATCAACAATATGGACTGTAGTAAGTACTTCACTATCGACCAATCTAATTACACGCGGGAAAACGGTTGCAAAATTATTGGTAATTCTTTTAACTCACACGAATCTAAGAATTTCTTCTTCAATCGAGTTGTCAACTTGTGGAATGGGCTTCCCCGAAACATTATAGACTGCATCACCGTTGATTCATTTAAATTCCGCTTAGACAAATATCTCGCATCAAACCCGCGACTGACTGCGTTTGTAAATTAATAACTTTATTTTATCCCCCCCCTCAGTTACTAACCCATCTGTCCCCTACTAACTTCCTAATCCTGCCACGGTCATTAGTTCCAGGGCAGTAATTCCCTTTCCAATGTTCCCTTACCCACTCTAAACCACCGTTTGGACACTTGATCCTCAGTGTTTTGGAGGACAAGCAACCTAGAAGGGTCACTAGAGCTGTTGTTGCTTGATTTCCTTTGTACTCCATTGTACTTTGCACTCTCCAAAATTAGTTTTCTGCCCACAGCTAACTCAAAGACAACTGCAGAGGTTGAAGTAACTAAACTAAAGGTTTCTAAATACCCCTGATGGTAACAAAGGCTTTAAAGTATCCCCGATAGGCTCAAAATCGCGTCATATGTTGGAGAGGGTTAAGTTGGACGATTCTGTAACCTTCAGTTGAGCGTTGCATATTTCTGGACGTTTCCGTAACTTGCAGTTGAACGTTACGTATTTTGGGAAGAATATATTATTCTATGGTTAAATATGGGTAAGTAGTATTATAGTTCCTCTATATTACTGTTACCTCTAGTTTATTGTTCCCATGTATCTCATCATAAAATAATGGGTGTGGGGAATATCTTTGGCCAATTCTATCCCTTACCACACTAAATAAATAATAAAGAAAATGAAGGAATACACTTTAATAAATAGATAGGTTACCTGGATGTTATAAAAATGGTATTGCCTATCTCTCAGAAACCCCTAGCTAGATATTGTATAAATGGCCATGTATATCAATCAACTTAGCTATCACGGGGGTCCTGGGGTTGTTCTGAGGATCCCGACTATGGTAGGTAGGTACTAGGTTTTTCAGAGGCTCTGACATATCATTTTTCATCAATAACTTCCAAACAAAGACTTGGATCGGTATGGCGCTTTGGCACAGCTTGTTTCACACCCTGCCGTAATTTATGGCGCTAGAGTGCATTGCCAGATGCGGTTAATTACGGCGATTACTCTTAACTCAGAAGGCGAAACCTGCATGAGCCAGATACATATTCGAACAGGTGAGGAATAACCGTGACGTAGTTGTGACGTCTGTCCACAAACCACCTCCACTTCTGCCCTCCCCTACCTACCTCCCTCCCTCTCTTTCCCTGCCTCCCTCCTCCTCCTTCACCATCCCCCACCCTCTCTCTCCTCCGCCTTTTCTCTCCCTCCTCTCTCTCTCTCCCAACCTCTCTCTCTCTCTCTCCCCGGCCAACACTTCTCGCTCTCTTGCCCACCTTAACTTTCTCTCTGTCTCTCTCTCTCTCTCTCTCTCTCTCTCTCTCTCTCTCTCTCTCTAACATGGACTATATATAAGAAATGCAGCCATGCACATGTTACCCATATTCTCACATAGCGGGAGATAACTGGGAATTGTATGCTGAGTATGGTACGGTGGTTTGTGCTAACGACCGTGGTTCTTGTTCAAGCATATTTGCCCGTTTTTAAGGTGTACAGAAAGTTATAGTGGTGTCACTGGCATTCTGTATCACCAGTCATAGACCAGGGTATTGTAGAGAAGGTTGTCTCTTCGATGCGATGGCCAACATGTTACGATGTCCACGTGGTTGCAGAAAAGCAATTGCTTTGCGACTTTTATCCATATACAACCGGGAGAAAGCTGCCAATACTACCTGCTCTCTCCTGATTGGCTACAACTCTCCACCTATCCCTTACCACCAAAACCATCATGCTTCCAGCAGCCCCCACCTGCTTTGCTGGCCATGTTAAATGGTTTAACTACAAAAAGGGAATGGGCTTTATCAGCCAACAGGAAGGAGGAGACATCTTTGTACATAGAAGGAGCATATCTCGCCCCAATCCACTCCACGCTCTGCCCTCTCTTGGTGATGGAGAGAGGGTAGAGTTTACCATCAAAAAGGGGAAGAAGGGAATGGAGGCACATCGAGTATCTGGACCCCAGGGTGACTGTGTGAAGGGATCGGTGCATGCCAGGAAGAGGAAGGAGAATGCAAGAGTAGAGCAGCCATCTTGTGACAAGGACTCAATCATCAAAATCATTGTCACCACAGCCACTGCTCTTGCTGGTGGGGACATCAACCTCCTAAGGGTGTATCTCCCTGCTCTCCTACAAGCTAACAACTTGCCCTCTATTATCATCCCAGACATGCACTCCACCAAAATCACTCGCCTACAGGCTCCCCAACAACGTCCAAGACAGCAGCCACGGAAACGCCTGAACATCTACAAACCAATCAATAGGAGCAGCCTTCCACCACCTCCTCCTGCAGTCTCGGCATCGCCACCTCCATCAGCAGTCAACATCACCGGACCAGTAGCAGCCTCGACTCCAGCACCTGCCACCATTGATCATCCGGTGGCACTCCCCTCCACGTCGTCTGAGTACACTGTGTCCACCATAGGAGAAATAGTCGACATGGAGACGATCGAGGAAGAAGGAGTCAAGGATGCAGCACCAAGAGGACGTCCCCCCCCTGAATCACCTTTATGGAGAACCATTTTGGGGAACACCGAAGCAACCCCTGATTCATCTTTTACACCAGAGCAAGTAGAAGGTCTAAGGATCTTCCAAAGTCAGCTGTTCAAGATCAGGAGCTCCAAGAAAAACCCAAAAAGATCGAGAAAGACCTTCAACATGGAAGAATTCGTTAAACACCAACATTAACACCATCGACTTCTTCACCACCACCATCTCCTGCCTTCATCTTGCAGCCTCCCAGCCCCCTTCTTGGCAGGCCATACTGATCCAGCCCAATACTCAACTCACGCACGTTGGGTCAAGCCCCGACACTCTATTTGCTCTCACTTTTACCACTGTCTCTCCTACTTAACCAATAAAAACTTCCCTTCTTTCACCCTCACCCACCTTTTCTATATTCATTTGAATTGAATACCTTAAGGATTTGTCTGAATAGGTAAGTGAATATTCATGCTCATTTATCATCGTAAATTATATGCAATCAGTGCGTTTCTGCTCTCCATTTCTTAAAATTAATTGTTCTTGTTAAAAGAGTACTCTTTGTTTAAAACTGTTATTACGTCTTCATATTTTGCAATTATTTGTCTTTATATTATATGTATTCATTGTCGATAGTATCAATTGCTTGCTTTTGCGATTTCCTTAGTTTATTTGTGCAATAAATGTAGGTTATTTGTAGGGTAGTTATTGATAGGGGTCACTTGAGGCATGTTATGCTTACAGGTACTACCTACCCGATAGCACTATCGTTAGTGAGTGCTGTACTGTACTTTATATATTATTTTGTAATAGTATAGATATCTGATCAATATTTGTATTTTGTACTATTGTTAATGTCTTGTCATGTTGGAAATTTTGTTTTATATTAATATTTTGACATTTACCATGTAGTTTCATTATTCATGCAGAGTTTAGTAAAATTTACCAGAACGTCCCGGACTTCCAAAAGTTGACTAATACCTTGAACGTGACGATAGTGCATTGTTATGTGTGCGATTCATTTGCTTGGGAACCAGATTGACATGCTCATGTAGTGATGTCCACCCTATGTGGTGGTTTGTGTTTTCTTATTTCATAAATTCCATTGTATTAAGCGTTGTTTCCACATAGCGATGTTGATAATTTATTTTGACTTTATATTGTCCTTGTCCCAGTTTTTGTTTGTTTAGTTTGCAAGTTTTACATTTTAATTTATTACCACCATCGGAGCAATGAACTTGGTAATTGTAATACAAGTGTATACTGTATAATAATGTAAAAAGGATCATTATTTTGACCATGATACCGTGCTTAAAATGCCTTCTATGATATATAATTGGTTTTCATGCACATTATCTAATCTCCATAATTGGCTTTGCCCACTCAGGCCTTATGATCGCGTTGCAGAAGCCATTGGTGTGACGGCGAAACCAGTGCGGCTGATGGTACAGCACAGCATGGGTGCTCTTCCTGGGGCAGCCACTCCCCCCACAACACCGCCTGGATCACGGAAACACCCTGCCACACCAGCTGTTTTTGACAGTTTTACAATTGGTGTCATTCGCCGTCATGTACATGGCAAGTTTGCTGCCAAGCAAACCATTACCATCGGCACCTTGGGTGAAGAATTAAAGATGGCGAGCATCATACCAGAAGAAACATCACAGATGGCGCTATGGCGAATCCTGCACAACATGGGGTTCCAATACAAGACCTCACAGCGGAAAATGTATGTGAGGAAGGAGTCGCTGGATGTCGTATGCCGCCGTGTTAAAGCTCTCCGAGTACTCCAGCGACATCGGGATGAGGGAAGACAGGTGGTTTATGTGGATGAGACATGGTTCACCACCCGGATGCACCACAGCAAAGAGTGGATGGACACCTCCCAGCCTGCCATTAGTGCCACCTACAGCCATCAGGTGCCGCCTGGAGAAGGGGAGCGGTTTGTGGTAGTTGCAGGTGGCACAGTCGACGGTTTTGTTGCCGAATCGTTTTTGTGGTTCCCTGCCAAAAACAAAAGCGGTGACTACCACGGTGAAATGAACAGCATCTTGTTCCTCCGTTGGCTGACTTCGCAGCTCCTGCCAGCGCTGGCTGAGCCATCTGTGCTGGTGATGGACAACGCACCCTACCACAGCCAGCTGGCGGAGGAGAGCCGCTGTCCCACCACCGCCACCAACAAAGCGGAGCTTGTGAAATGGCTGGAGTGCCGCAAGATTCCCTACCCTCCACACTCCACACGCCCCGAGCTTCTGCAGCTCTGCAAGCAGAACCGGCCAGAACCTCGGTACACTGTTGACAACATCATCCGCTCATGGGGTCATGAGATCGTCCGCCTGCCGCCCGCTCACCCTGAGCTCAACGCCATCGAGCAGGTGTGGGGCTGCATGAAGCGATATGTGCGCTCTTCTTTACAGAGGTTCACCCGCGCAGATCTGCAGGCCAGGCTAGAAGAAGCCAAGCTGATCGCTACAAGGAAAGTGTGGGCAGGTGCTGTAAAGCGATCGAGAACCTTCGAGGACCAGTACTGGACTTCAGATAATATACACAAAGGTGTGGATCCCGTCATCATCACTATCGACAGCGATGATGAGGACGAGTTGTTCCTCGATAGTGATGAAGACTAAAATAAAAAATATGTGCTCAGTTGTTTGTATCATATTTTGTCCTCCCATTGCATTTCCCCTTGCTATATTTGTCTAAACTGACCTCTGAACACAAGGGCCTAACCACCTCCTTCCCTCCTGACTTTGTTATTTATTTATTTGTTTTTCAGTTACATTTCCTTTTACATACTACTTTACTCTTGAATCCCTGCCCTATTCCCACTCTTACACCTTATTAACCCCTGACCAACCTCCTATAAATAACCAAGCCTCAGCTGCCCCAACACACCAGACGTCCAACGCAACTGTGGAAAACAGGATCATATACATATTTCAGTTGATATATAATGCCACCATAAAACTCTGGAGCACGTAAGAAACGGCCAAACACGTTAGAACAGTGATCACGGTCGTTTGCATACAACTGCCTACAATACTCTGCATTTACTGCACACTGACTTGCCACTACAGACCGATAACATGTGCACAGCTGCATTTCTGTCTTCGTGGTGTAATGGTTAAGGGTGTGTATAGTGTTTATGTGATCACGGGTTCGTATCCCCGTGAGGACCATAACATTTATATAATTTCATTGACTAAATAGTTTGGTTGGTGGGTTTGGAAGAGTTAAAAATGTATTATAATAATTATGTATTATGGAAGAGAGAGAGAGAGAGTGGGAGAAAGTTAAGGTGGGGAAGAGAGAGAGAAGTGTTGGCAGGAGAGAGAGAGAGAGAGAGGAGGGAGAGAAAAGGCGGAGGAGAGAGAGGGTGGGGGATGGTGAAGGAGGAGGAGGGAGGCAGGGAAAGAGAGGGAGGGAGGTAGGTAGGGGAGGGCAGAAGTGAAGGTGGTTTGTGGACAGACGTCACAACTACGTCACGGTCATTCCTCACCTGTTCGAATATGTATCTGGCTCATGCAGGTTTCGCATTCTGAGTTAAGAGTAATCGCCGTAATTAACCGCATCTGGCAATGCACTATAGCGCCATAAATTACGGCAGGGTGTGAAACAAGCTGTGCCAAAGCGCCATACCGATCCAAGTCTTTGTTTGGAAGTTATTGATGAAAAACGATATGTCAGAGCCTCTGAAAAACCTAGTAGGCAGGGAGTAAAAAGTTCCCAAACTCCGGGCCGGACATGGGGAGCGAAGTGAGAGGTCATAAGACCCTTGTTTGCAGTTCAAGGTTTTAAAGAGATCTGTTCGGAATTTCAATTCCGGCCCTTAAGTTAACTATATACAAATTTGTTACCTAGGGTTCATTCCCTCTTCACGAAATCATTTAAATAATAATCAGTACTTAAATTATATAATTATAAAGGTAAACATCGTTTCGCAACGATTTAGTGAACATAATATCAAGATATTAACGACCCTAAAGCAAACGGTGGATCGCGTATGTGGTCGCGGGAATATTTAAACTGATCCTCTTTACAGTTCTTCTAAACTTATTTCTACAAGGTTTTATAACTAAATTAACTTGATCAAGGTAATCTTATAGGCCTACAGTACTAAATTACCTAACATTAATTAATCTCTACAATTATTATACAATCACCGGGTTCTGGTACGAAATTGTTCACTCTAGTGAGGTTATCCTACCTGCGGCTAACAAATCACGCCAATTTCTTCTAGACCCCGCAGCAGCTGCTTGTGGTGGTCTTGAGCTCCCTATTACTATGGGTTGCTGTTCTTCTTCCGGTGGGATGGCGAGTTCCATGGGTATGAGCCGATCTACAGTTCGGAGAGTGGTTTGTCCTCGAGATACAACCTTAACGGTTCTGATAACTCCTTCGGCATCAGGATAGACTTCTTGGATCCTTGCTAAGGGCCATTTAGAGTGAGGTTGGTCCATTTTCAACAAGACTATGTCTCCCACTACCGGTTTGTGACGGTTACTAGCAGAATTCGCACCATAATACCTCTCCCATAGGCTCAAGATATACTCAGATGCCCAATGTTTGTTCCAGGCGTCCAGTATTTTGCAGAGTTTATGGTAGCTTCGTCGCAAGTGTGCATCTGCTTCATTAACGGAGGGATCCACCAATTCCTCGGTCACGTCCAAACGGGGGACTGGGTCCAATCGTCTACCATATAATAAATGACCCGGTGTTAAGGCCTCAATTTCCAGATTGGAGTCATCTTGATAGGTTAGTGGTCGATTATTTACTCTGGTTTCTAATTCGGTGACAACAGTTCTTAACTCATCCAAGGTGGCCTTGGACTTGTGAAGAACCCTTTTCAGGCACGATTTCACGATACCTATCATTCTCTCTGTAAATCCATTTTGCCAAGGGGCTCTGGGAGTTGTGAATGACCAATAACAATGTCTAGAATCCAACATTTGCTGTACTGCGTTGCTCTTTAATAGTTCAGAATCCAACGGTGATGCGCCCACAAAATGTGTCCCATTGTCACTAATCAAACGTCTGAGACAACTTCGCCGAGCGGCAAATCTTCTAAATAAATTTATAAAGGTTTCCGAGCTCATGTCCTCCGCTATTTCCAAATGGATAGCCCGAGTGCTGGTACAGGTGAATAGACATATGTAAACCTTCTTGGGTGGACCATCACCTCCTGTGAGAGTGATGGCATCAGTATAATCTATACCTGTTACCTCAAACGGTGTCCTTTGGTGAATGCGGTCTGGCGGAAGAGCTGGTGGTCCAGGGTAAGGAATAGCGATAGCTGTATACCTCTTTCAAATAATGCAATTCTTGATACAGCGTTTAACAGCTTGTCGTCCCTGGGGTATCCAATATGTTTGTTGCATATAGGCTAGAGTGTCTGCTACCCCACCGTGTTTAGTGGTCTCATGCACTTTTAAAACCATCAATTTGGTGAGGTCGCAATCCTTGGGCAATAGGATCGGATGCCGAGTTTTGAGGGGTAGATCAGCTTTACCAATACGACCTCGACAACATATTAATTCTTGATTGTCTAGATACAGCTCAAGGTCCTTCATTCTTTTGGTTGGCTTGGGATTGGGTTTACGTAGCTGTGTTAATTCCTCCTCATACTTTTCAGCTTGTATCCTTCTGATCCAGTAGGTAAGTGGGTCTAATTCATCCATCTTTACCTTCTTGCTCAGGAACTTAAACACAAACTTAGTTACAGTTAATAGTTTGTCCAAATTGGAGAACTTGGTGATGTCAGTCACTGAAGGCTCCGGGATAATTATTGGGTCCATATGAACTTGATCATCATTAACCTTCTGGTATGATTTTTGTTCTGGCCAATCACTCTGACGTAGCCAAACCGGACCCTGAAACCACAGAGTTTCGTTAATCAGTTTCTTGACACCAACACCTCGGCTCACCAAGTCAGCCGGATTATCCTTGGACTTAACATGCATGAATGTATAGTTAATTTGCAGTTCCTTTATTTTGTGTACTCTGTTACGCACATAAACTATGTGACTATCATCCTTAGCTATCCAGTGCAAACATATCTCACTATCTGTCCACATATATGTCTCACCTAAAAAGGGAAACATACCATTCAAATAAGTAGCTAACCTAGTTCCCAATTCAACAGCGGTCAGCTCCAACTGTGGAAGGGTACGTTGTTTCAATGGCGCTACTCGGGATTTGGACATAATCATAGTAGATCGGACTTCAGTGACACAATAAGCTACTGCACCATATGCCTTAGATGAGGCATCACAAAATACGTGCAATTGAGCACACTCATTATCAGAGGTAGGATCACATCTAGGAAACTTGACTGAGGATACCTTCTCATATTCCACCTGCAATTTGTTCCACTCTTCTGTATACTTTTCAGGTAATGGAGTATCCCAACTCAGTGCTTCTCTCCAGGCCTCCTGAACTAAAATCTTCCCTTTAATTGATATGAGACTAAATATGCCCAATGGGTCGAACATCATAGAGACCTGACTTAAGTGTGTACGTTTTGTGAGTTTTACATCGGGAAATTTGAGGGGCTTTAGAAACATCTCATCAGTAGTTGTTTTCCACAGCAATCCTAGTACTGGTTGATATTCTGGTATTTGATAGTCAGGATAGTCTCTTCTTATCTGGTCCAAAAGAATATGAGAGTTTGAATTCCAACTTTGTAGTGGCAAATTGGCTTTATTACATTCTTGCCTTGCCAAATTGTAGATTTCAATCACCTCTTCTCCACTGTCGGCAACGCCCTGAAGATTATCCATGTAAAATTAAATAAATATGTTGCATCTACCGTTCCCCAAATACTCCTCTGGAGCAAAGTCTTTTTGATTCTCTGTCCTCACAACTCAGTGTCCTCAACTTAAATGCTTCTTCTGAAATCACTGTGTTGGGTGATTTTAATGTCCATAATGTTGAATGGCTCACTCATTCAGCCAGGACTGATGATGCTGGTCTTGAATGTGAGCTATTTGCAGACTCATTTAATCTCACTCAACTAGTTAACCAACCCACCCGTGTACCAGATAATCCTAATCATAATTCCCACCTACTGGACTTATTTTTAACAACCAATTCAGAAAATTATGATGTTACAGTGAGGTCCCCGCTTGGATCTTCTGATCACTGTCTGATACAGGCCACCTGTCTATCACCTACCACACCTTCCCACTCTGAACCTGTTTTGGTGACTAAATGGCATTACGATAGGGTAGACTGGGAGGGTCTTCAAGGTTTCTTTATTGATATTCCCTGGACCTCTTTCTTTTCTAATGATGCACACTCCACCTTGAGCCACATACAAGATTTTGTAAAAATTGGAATGGAAACTTTTATTCCTCATCAAAAGTACAGTAAAAGATCAAATTCACCTAAATGGTTTGACCATAATTGTGCTAGAGTAACTGGGGGGAAGACCCCCATTGAGATGGAGAGACTGTGTAAGATAGGCTTTGGATGATAGAGGAATGACTATAGATCAGGCAGGGGAAGTGGTGGTGGACAGGAGTGAATGGAGAATGCTTGTGAATAGTTGAGTGAACACGTGGTCATTTGGAGGAAGGGGTCGGGCGCAAGTTCGACTAGATAATAATCCATCAGGCGCCTGGCCCGGGGGGACGATTAATATGAAGGGTGTGCCTGGAAGTGTGGTGGGAGGGCTTGTGGCTTTGGCTCCGCTGCATGTCTGCCTGCCGAGATCGGAACCTCTCCGGGTGGTCAGGGGCCGGGGGAGTGCTGGAGCGACCTTGGTAACCCTGGTCTCTGGGTCTTCTCCTGGATGTGTGTGAGTTTGTGTTTTTTATCTGTGTTTATTTTTTGTTTTATGTTGTTTTTGTGTTTTCCCTGTTGTTGCTCTGTCTTGAGTCGGCTACCCCCAAAATGGGGATTGGGCCTGAGCATATAGATAGATAGATAGATAGAACTGATCAAAAAGCAATAGCCTACAATGCATACACAAGATCAAAAACACATGAAGCCTCTAATGACTTTAGAAACATCAGAAATCATGCCAAAACTGTATTAAACCTAACTAAATCAAACTTTCTCCACAAGCAGGCAAATACACTTCTAAATAATCCAAATGGTAACAAAATATTTTGGTCTACTCTTAACTCATTCAAATCCAACTTCACAACTGCTTCATCCATTCCACCATTAAAATCTCCGACTGGCAATCTTGTAAGTAACCCACGAGGTAAAGCTAACCTTCTTGCGGATATTTTCTCCACCAACTCAACCTTAGATGAAATAAATCAAGATGTCCCTGTACTTAATTTTAATTCGCCTGAAATTCCCTCACTTAAGATCCACACCAGACATGTCAAAACTATTTTGCAGAATCTCTCAGTAGATAAGGCTCCTGGTCCAGATGAAATTCCTCCAATAGTACTTAAGAATTGCTCCTTGGTGCTCGCTCCTGTATTGGCAAATTTTTTCCGTCTATGTACTCATACCTCATGCTTCCCTGTACCCTGGAAAGAAGCAAACATAAGATCCATCCATCTTATCCATCCATCCAGTTCCTAAAAAAGGTGGCTCTTCAGATCCATCAAACTACAGACCAATAGCTATAACTTCCACTCTTGGTAAAGTCTTTGAAATTATATTAAATAATCACATAATTAAGCATCTTGAGAATAATAAATTAATCAGTGATAGGCAATATGGTTTTAGACGATGTCGATCAACTGCAGACATTCTTTGCCTTCTTACGCATCAAATCAACCAAGCTACAGACAAACATGGTGAAACACATACAATAGCACTGGATATATCAAAGGCATTTGATAGAGTCTGGCATCAATCCTTATTGTCGAAGATGTCACACTACGGCCTTGCATCATTAGTTCCACTAATTTCTTCTTATCTTCATAACAGAAAAATATGTGTAATGGTAGATGGCCTTTATTCTCAATTTCACTCAATAAATGCTGGTGTTCCCCAGGGATCAGTTTTGGCCCCAACTATGTTCCTCATTCATATCAATGATCTCATATCTACCACTCATAATCCAATACATTCCTACGCAGATGACTCAACACTCCACAGTTCCTTCACATTTACCAATTCTTTCACCCAACCCGATCTTATAAATTCAAAAATAAACACTGCAATTTCTCTGAACCAGGACCTTTCTAGAATTAATGAATGGGGACAAAAGAATCTAGTTTCCTTTAATGCACAGAAAACCAAGTACATTCAATTTTCTAACCGACAGAATCTCACTGACTCCCATATATTTTTTAATGATGTAAATATTCCCACTTCCCCTAGTATTGACATTCTCGGTGTAACATTAACTACTAACTTGAGCTAGACACATTATGTTAGAAGAATTGCTAAGAATTCCTCTATAAAACTGGGACTCCTGTACAGAGTTCGATAATTCTTCACTGACGAGCAGTTGGCCGTAATATATAAAAGTCATGTGCGTTCTCAGATGGATTACTGTTCACCTCTGTGGAGTGGAAGTTGAGTGGTTGCATTGAGGCAGTTGGACAAAATTCAAAATAAAGCTATTAGATTAATTAATAACCTTGCAATCACACAGGACCTTCCTACATTATCCATACGAAGAAACGTTGCATCCCTTGCATTATTCTACAGATATTTTCACAGCAATTGTTCCGAGGAACTTGCTTCAATTGTGCCGCCTCTCCACATCTTTCCCCGTAGAACTAGGGCAGCTGAGAGCGCCCATGAATTTACACTTTCGCCTCCACAATGCAGAACTTCTGCTTATCAAAATTCATTTATCCCTAGAACTACTACTCTTTGGAATTCACTTCCCTCGAATGGCTTTCGACAAACTTACAATCTACAAATGTTTAAATCCAGTTGTTACAAACATTTTATGAATGGAGGATGCCTTTAGGCACATGGACCTTTTTGTTTTATCTGTGTTTTTCCTTCCTCCGTTCATTGTTTCTTAAAAAAAAAAAAAAATGTAAAACAGTTGACCCATTTCCGGTTTCTCTGTCTTCTGGAAATGATATCTCAAAGTGCTGCACAACAAGAAAGGACTAGAACAGGAACAAAACAACACTGACCGAAAGCGGTATTCTTTTATCCGCCCACCAGGCTGAATAGGATCTTCAGGCCAAAGGAACTTTGTGAATTTGCGGTCCTGCTCCTTTAACCCTATTCTCAAAAAGGCTTTGGAGATATCTGCCACAAACCCAAATCTCTTCGTCCTGAATTTTAATAGTACATCACCCAGTATTTCAGTCAGATTTGGTCCTACATAGAGACAATCATTTAGACTTGCTTCATTCTTCGCTGCTCGAGAACTTCAGTTAAATACCACTCTGATGGGGGTAGTACTGGAGTCCTTACTTACAGCATGATGAGGAAGGTAATGACCCTCTTTATGGTTTATTTAACCTGGGACCTCCTCAATCAAGTCATTTTCCAACTGCTCTTGAATTATTTTATGATAAATTTCCAGTTGTTCAGGATGTTGATGCAATCTCTCCACCATTTGATTTAATTGACATCTTGAACTCTGGTAGTTAGTTGGTAATTCCGGGGCATTTATCTTCCATAGAAGTCCTACCCAGTACTGGCCATCCTTATACTCAACTGTG
Organism: Paralithodes platypus; assembly: GCA_032716605.1. Taxonomy (NCBI): domain Eukaryota; kingdom Metazoa; phylum Arthropoda; class Malacostraca; order Decapoda; family Lithodidae; genus Paralithodes; species Paralithodes platypus. The sequence continues at coordinate 58,274,211 of CM064578.1, forward strand.
TCTAGGTAGGGGTTATATGTTAAGATGTCTTCAGGGGTGGGAAGATCTGCTTCTATACCCACAGTGTCCAGTTCCCAAAGTTAGTGAACAGGTCCTTGTTGCTCTTCCAAAGACTGGATCCATCCGGTTGTCTGATTCACTTGGGCCACATGTGGGTAGGGATCCCATGATTATATATCCACCTGATGAAGAAATTAACTGGATACCGTGTTTCCGAGTCATTTTTCGCAAGAAGCGACCACAATAGTCGGAGCCGATGATCAGGTGAATTGGACCTACTACGTCAGAGTCTATAGTTCGGTCTGCTAGTTGAACACCCTTCTTTGTTAAGAAGTCAGTGGCTTCCTTTAAACCCTTATTTACCACAGAAGTGTTCATGTCTTCCTTAACCACCGCAGTCACCTTATATTTATATTTGCCCAATTTAATCAGGGGTTTAACCACGTCAAACGTTTGTGTTTCCTTATTTGACAAAAATCCAGTTATTGCCATGTTCACTCTTCCTACTGTTGGCAAATTCATGGCTCTGACAACATTTCCGGCAATGAAGGTCTTTTGCGCTCCAGTATCAAAGAGTGCTTTGACCGGCATAACCTCTTTTCCTCTGATCAGTTAAACCTCGGCTGTAGGAGTAGCTGCCGGCGTATGCATTGGGTTTCCAGTGGTCAGGGTCATATTTACACTTGTCGGTTTGGGTTGTACTTCACTGATCTTGGGACACAACGCGGTATGATGTACACCAGCCTTGCACCTAAAACATACATTTCATTAAGTGGCACATTCCTCCGTAGAATATCTTGTGCTAAGGCACACAAGACACTTACCTAGTTCGATGAGTCGTGAAAGTCTAGCCTTAAGATTTGGGTAAGTCCTACAATACACTGTGGAATGTTGTTCTGAACATAACATACACACCTTCCGGTTTTCTTGATTTACCCCTGGTGTGGGGTTAATATCTCTGGTTACTTCTTGGGTCACTGCAGAATTAAGACAGGAATTTTTTCTCTCCCAAACACCTTTTGTTTTAGATACTGTATTAGTTTTATTATTCTGCTGGACGGATGTCACATAGGTACCAACCTCTTCCTTCTTGAACGGTTTTGCTTTTTCCTTAGTCCCTGTTGTAGACACTTTTGTGTATTTAACCTTGTTGTCTCCTTCCTTGATACCGGTATCCTTCTTGGAAACCTGCATGTGTTTGCACAGCTCTCTTAAACCCTCTTCTATCTCTTGATACGTGAAGTAGTTCTTCTTATACCTGTGGTACAATTCATCACAGGTTTTCTGAGAGAGCTTTTGTTGTACAATATGATTCAAGAGCCAAGAAGCTGAATCAAGATCTTTCTGGGTACTAAGTGATTTCAAAACACAATTCAAGCTGATCCGGAATGACTGAAGATCCTGGTACGTATGCTTTGGTCCTGATAACTCCAGCAATTTGTAAACTAGGCGCTGTAGGGTCAACTCCGTATCTTCAAAATTCTCCTTGAGTACGTCTAGAGCTGCTGTATAATTGGCATCTGTTATGGGAAGGTCCTTGATAAAATCCAATGCAAAACCCTTAAGTTGACCCAATAAGTATGAAAATTTATTTGCTGCAGAAATATCTAACCTGTCATGAACTAAACCCTTAAATTTGTCCCAAAAGGTATTCCAATCAGATTGCCCATCAAATTCAGGTAAGGTTATAGGTGGCAACTTAAAGCTTTGTTGTCCCGGAGCCGCAGTACCATTACTGGTACCATTACTCCCTGTTTCGGTAACTGTCTCTGTCGCCAAGGATTCGAACCCAGCTAGTTTATCCAAATAATTTTCACGGGTATTTGCATAGGCTTGCTGTAATTCCTCAAACCTTTCAGATTGTTCTTGTTTGATGCAAAAGTCCTCCAATTTATTGAAAGAATCTTCATAATTAGCCCACCGGGTTTTAAGATCTTGGATTTGAGACTTTAACAGCTCCCTTGGACAGGGGTCACGTCTTTTTACCTCCTGGCAATTATTTAATGCTCTAGTTACCCAGCCTAATTTCCCCACCATAGATTTTCTCAAGAGTGTATCAGTCATTTTGGAAAATGGGTAATTATTTTCTGGACTATTATTAATGTTTATACTGAAAACTAATTTCAACTATCAAAATTACATATAGCCTGATTACGCCAACTTAATTTAGTTGTTAATTTTTAGCATTTTACACGTAGACCTACCAATACTTGTTACAAACTTAACTGACAAATTAGGCTAGTTGGAAATTATTAAAGTTTTCAGTATTACTGCCCTAATACGTGGGAATTCTCGGTAGTAGGGGGAGGGAATAAATTATTAATTATTAAAGTTAAGATATGCTCCGTCCTGAGCAGTTAGCTGGTCGACCTAGTCTTACAGACGCAGGTGACATTAAGGACGTAAACATAAAAATTGTAAAAAATATAAAAAAACAGGGAAATTTATAGACCCGAATGATTATAGTTACGGTATTAATTAATTTAGTCATTTATAAATTTAGCTGTGAGTTGGAACCTGTGGTAGTAGCATTTTATAAGGGGGAGGGATCATATTAATTTGTAGTTTATTACATTTTGTATATGTTCCGTCCCGAGCATATAGCTGGTCGACCTAGTCTGCCAGACGCGGGTGACATTAACCTCTCCGCGGCGCATTTTTTTTGTTTACACCTATGTACTTTGCCCATGTATAATGATTTTGGGACCCATTGCCAATTTCGATAAAAAGTACATCAGCGTGTAGGGAATGTTTCGTGCATCGGCCCATATATATTTGACCCCCCCAAAAAATGTCTGGGGGGGGGGGGGGGAACGGTCCGTAGTTGAAAAATGTGGAGCGAATAGCACCGCGCGGCTAGATTGTCATAGAGCGGCGATATTTCCCGGCCGAATTTTCAAGCGCCCAGGGGATAGAACCTGAGGGAGGAGGGGGTGTGTTACCGCGTACTATCACGTATATCTCCTTTTTTTATCCCTTTTAGGCTATGTAGAGTACGTATACGTGTGTAGGCCACCCATATAACAATGAATATGCCTCATAGTGACCAAAAATTGCAATATATAAGGGAATTATCAATGAATTTTTAGGCGGGAATGAAGACGGGTTGGAGGTTTGTGGTGTGCGCTATAATATCACTTATATCTCGTACTTAGAGCACTGTCATGCTATAATACAGACTTGTACGTATGTAGACGTCCCATATGACAATATATATACCGCATATAGACCAATTCATACGATATTTATGCACATTATCAATGAGTTTCTATGCATGAACCAAGGTGTGATTGAGTTGTGCTGGGAATGGAAGGGGGAGAGGGTGTGTTGCGCCATAAATATCACGTATATCTCGTACTTAGAGCACTGTCATGCTATAACACAGACTTGTACGTATGTAGACGTCCCATATAACGATATATATACCGCATATAGACCAATTCATGCGATATTGATATTTACGCACATTATCAATGAGTTTCTAGCAGATGGAACCCTAAAAGGGTGGGGGGGGGGGGGGAGGGAGGCAGGGAGTGGGTCATGGAGCGAGTGAAGGCAGGGAGATCTATCAAGAAACATACGCAGCTGTGTGATAATTGTGGAGGCGCCCGAGGAGTATGTATGTCTTGGGATTTTTAACCTTATGTCTAGCAGGTGTCTGGGGTTCGTTGCCACCCAGAGGTCTACAATAACATGAGTCAGGAATGGAGAGAGAGAGAGAAAGTGAGACATGCGTATGTTGTACGTATAAATGACTTTCATAATTGCATTTTTATGCAAGCAGACATTGCATTTTAGACACATGTGAAGTACCACAGAAATATGTAGGCCATTGACTGTAAATAAAGTACTATATTATAGACCAGGAACGAGGGTGGTCAGTAAACATCGGCAGTTAACCTTTTTTGATAGAGAGCTAAATATAGACTGGTGTCGCCTGACACTTGCGAAAGGGTCGATTGCCACCAGAAAACTTATATTTATATATTTTCAAGTAATATGCAATCTAAATGTATATTCGAGACCTACTGCAAGTATTTGTATGATAGTCATGACTATGCATAATCCAATATACGCGCGTAAGGGCGTAGGCGAGATATAAGAAAGATGGTTGACCAATTTTCGACACCCACACAGTTATTATTCATGATTATTTACAATATTATACAATACAAATGAATTTGTGAAGAAAATGTTATGCATTATTGTATTTATACAAATTTTGTTCCCAGACAAAGCTGGTGTGGCTGAAGGGCGCGGCAAGGGTCACCCACTGACCGCTTGATAATGACTGGAGTCACACTGAGAGGGGCAATTTTGCTGAGTGTTTGGGCAATTTTTGACAGAATAAAGTTATATAATTACTAATTTTTGACAGAGACAAACTTTTATAAACCTTTGCATGATATAATTGATAATCCCATCAATTTACAAACGTAAATTGGTGGGATAATTCATGTTTTTTTGTATATTGTCATTTCTATTGTAGACACGAAGTTTTGAGTCACATTTGGTATGAGCTCCTGTGGCATGGTTGGCAAGGTTGCGGACTGGAAAACTCAAAGTGTGGTAGGGTAGTGGGATCGAATCCAAGAGGAAGGTTTTATAATGTTTAGATAAATTTTGATAACACATTTTTTTTACAAGATTATGCCATTGTATTCAAACAATATGAAATATTCATAGAATATATCATACTGTAAGAATACAATGATATGACCTTGTATTTATTTATTTTTGTATTATGTTTTTTTATTATCTTAGTAGGTTTGACAGGATTTATTGAAACATTTATTTTGGTACAATTCATTTGAGGTAAGAAAATATATACACATTACTTTGGCCATAACAAACATATATATTGATATACTAAAAAAGAAGGCATATTACATGGAAATCTTTGAAACTTATAAACTAAATAATGAAAGATACAATTATATAATGTAAAAAGCTATATCACAGGGACATCTTTGGAACTAATACATTATATAATATATATGTAACATTATGAGGTAGCGTGATCAATTTGGTCAGGTCAGGTAAGGTAGGGCACGAGTCCAGGGCAGGGCAGGGGGCGAGTCCAGGGCAGGGCAGGGCAGGGGGCGGCACTCAGTAGTTTTTATACATGTGGTAGTCCCTGAAGCAGTCACCCAAGCAGAGTGCAACTTTGCACTCGGCGCACATTGAGGTGACTCTTTTGGTTACGTGGGGTTTCCTGACACTGGTGCTGCAGACGTGGCACTGCACCTGCCTGTGACGAGTGCCAACCAGCTCGGTTTTGGTTAGGTAGTGTCTTTCCACACCCAGCTGGATGCGGTCAGGGACGTGATCCCCACGCCATGCCGTACGTCTGTGAGTGGTGGTGCCATACTTCTCCAGGAGTTGATATGCTACGTTGTACACAAACTCCCAAAATTTTAGCTTCTGGTTTGGGGCCATCTCTCTCTTCACCAACCACAAGTTGTAGGCGTTGAGCATCGTGATGTCAACTAGGTGGAGGAAGAGCTTGTGATACCACTTCACAGTCTTCCTCAGACACTCAACGCCTGACAGTTGACAGTCAGACTTGTCCACCAGGCGCATGTTCTTTGTGTATTCCACTACCATGTCGGGCTTATAGATGGTCTTCTTGGTTCGGTAGTGGATTTTACCAGAGTCCATCTGGGCACCTGTGTGGACTGTGGATAGCAGGTGAACGTCTCTTTTGTCCTTCCACTTCAGGGCTACCACTTTCCCGGAATTTTCAAGTTGCTTGTACTTCTGCCCCCTTCGTCGCCTTCTTCGGATATGCCTCTCGCGGTGTTCCTGGGCCAGTTCGTCTTCAGAAGGTGTGTCACTGGAGGAGGCATCTGACAGAGGAATGACATCACCTGTGAACTTGGGCATAAACTTTCTTGTCTTTCTGACAGAGAGCAGGAGAATTATATCAGTTGTCAGTGTAGATGATGTGGCCTTTGCCCAGGTAAGGTGCCAACATTTTCCTGACAATGACACCCGACATGCCCATGGGGTCACCGGCAGCGGCTTTCGGTACATCAATGTCAGTTCCTGTATACACGATCATGTCAAGCACTATTCCAGTTTCACAGTCGCACAACACGAAGAGCTTGATTCCGAACCTATGCCTTTTCAAGGGATATACTGCTTGAAAACAAGACGTCCTTTGAAGAGCACGAGCGACTCATCAATCACCAAATTGAGGAAGGGGTAAAAGTATTTCCTATACCTCTCCAACAACATGGTGAACACATCCCGAACTTTCCATATCCTGTCAATCCTGTTAGGATTTTCGTTGTCTGCAAAGTGCATAAATCTTAGCAGCAACAAAAATCTGTCACGAGTCATGAACTTATTGAAAGTTGTGGTGGCAATGAGAGGGTCGTGCTTCCAGTAGTGTTGCAAAACATGCTTCTTGCAAAGAGGCATGAGGAACAACAAGGCAAAAAACGTCATGAATTCTTCAACAGTCGTATCCACCCAGCCTCGTATTCTCGCTTTTGGAGAAATGACGTCCAATTTGCCAAACACCCACCTGTAGTAGGTGTTTGTTTGGGCAACGATGTAAGTCATTACCTCCAAATCGAAAAAAGCGAGGAAGAACTCGTTTTCGTTTGAGTTTTCGTCACAGGGCCAGTCATCAGTTGTACCTGACGTACCAGGATTGAACTGGGGCACGTCAGGCACAAATTTGACCCCGTCCGACCACTCAAACGAAGGCATGCCAGGGATCGGAATGTCGTCTCCGTCTGCTTCTGCGTCTGAAATATCGCTGCCATGTTCGCGATACAACACAGCATCATCATCACCCTCCTCTTCACTAGACAGACGCCCTTCTTCATTTTCATCACCGACGTCTGACTCACTTCCACTATCCACTCCCAAATCCCCCCACCCTTGGTCCCGTCCTAGGGCTTCATCGTCGAAACCCGCAGGGCTGCCAATGCCCTGCGAAAAACCACCAAACAGCAGGGCGGCGTACTTGGATGGTGTCAGATTTTTTCTGCTCGCTCTAGCACGTAGGGGCGTCTTATGGGCAGGGGCAGGGGCAGAAGGGCCGGCAGGGGCATCGGCAGGGGCGGCAGTGGTGCGTGGTGCAGTGGGCCTGGAGGCAGGCAAGATGATGGTGGTGCCTGTCGCCCCTTTCCCTTTCCCTTTCCCTCTTCCTTGGGCAGGGGCGGCAGGGGCAGCAGGGGCAGCAGGGGCAGCAGGGCCGGCAGGGACAGCAGGGTCGGCAGAGACAGCAGGGCCGGCAGGGACAGCAGGGCCGGCAGGGACAGCAGGGCCAGCAGGGCCAGCAGTCCCTTTCCCTCTCCCTTTCCCCTTCCCCTTCCCTTTTCCTTGGGCAGGGTCAGCAGGGGCAGCAGGGGTGGCAGGGGCAGGGGCAGTCGAGCCAGGGGCGGCTGGTGGTGGTGGTGGTGGCAGGGTCACTGTGGCGGGCGGACGGGTTTTCTTCCCTATGCCCGTGCTTTTGATTCTGCCTGCCCCCGCAGGTTCTGCAGCCCTAGGGCGGCCTCCTGCATCGCTGGTACTGGTGGCAGGGGTGGCAGTGGTGGTGGTAGTGGTTGTTGCAGTGGCCTGGGTCGTCGTGGCAGTGTCCCCAAAGTCCAATGACCTCTGTGCCATTGCCCTGCTTGCACGTGTTTTACGTGCTTTTGGTGCTGGTGCTTCGTCCTCCGAGCTGTAGGGCGTGTCGTACTGGTAGGTAGGGTTTCTGGGAGCCACCCTCTGCCTTCCACGGCCGCTGACACCACCAGAAGGAGGGCTGGTTGTGTCATCAGGGCGCGAGCGTGAGGGACGTGTGGGCTCCATGACTAGTGCTTGGGTTCTGGCGCGGTGGCACTTGCACGAGTGCGGGGCGAGCGTGTGGCGGGGTGGTATCGAGAGTTGCCATGTAGTACTACACCCACACCAATTTGTAGCTGCCTGCCTATAAACCCAAGGTTTTGGTACGTGTTCAAAAGCCTTACTCTTAAGAGTCTTCCCGCAGTCCGCCGGGGAACTCTTAAGAGTCTTCCTGCAGTTCCCGGGTTAAGGACGGAAACATAAAATTATCTAAATTGAAAAAGAAATGGGGAAATTTAGGGACTGTAACGCTGCTCAAGCTCCTAGTTTCACAAACGCCAGAGGACGCAACGTAGCAGAACCTCCTAATAGTCCTCTACCACAGGATTGAACCACCATCCCCTTGGGCTTAGGAGTGATATTGCCAATGACCCACGGCCATTGTCTGATAAACTACCAAGTCGAGCCGCGAATCGGTGATATATTCATGATATCGAGCTACCTGCACGACTTGACCCCGACGATTCCAGTGGATACCGTCCCGTCGAAGGTTTTGGCGATAGGGTCCGGCTCCAAACTGGAAGGTCTTGTAGCCGCGCAGGAGCCTTTGTAGCCGCCGATTCACGGCCTGATAGATAGTTCGGTAATGACCGCTTGTGACTCCAGGCACGCCCTCAGGAATGGGAGGCAGCTCTCGTGGCTCCAGGAACACAACAGCCACTTTCGAGCCACAGCGCTGCTCTATTAAGCGGATGATGGCTGCGATGTTGTCCGTGATTTCCGTCACCCGTACTGCCTCGTGCACATAGTTGTCTCCCAAATACAAAATTGTTAATTGGTGAGGCCAGTCCAGCACGCGATTCAGACGTCGATCGGTGAGGAAATCACGGGCCCTACCTCCTGAAGCCCGATAGCACCTCACCTCACAACTTGGGACCTCAAAAATGTCGTGGGATCAGACTATGTCCCACGAAAGCTACCTTGTACTGTCGCCGTCAATAATTTCCTGGACACCCAACTCACAGGGAGTCATGATTTGTTTTGGTAACACTGTTGCCCCCCCCCCCCCCCCTTCTTCCCCATCCACCCCCTCTGTATGGTTTCTCATCCCTCTCCCCCTCATTCTCCTATGTCGTCTCCTACTGTAAGCTCCGCCCCCTCGCTTCGTCCACCAACACATCCCTCACATTACTATCTCCGAAATATTAATTAATTATAACTGCTATGAGTTTTAGAAGCTTCTTTAAGGGGAGAATACACATTACTCTCTGTTTCGGGATTTTATCCATTCGGCCCCATTCAGCCAAGTGTTTTAAGAAGTCTATCTAGGTGTAAACAAAGTGTTGACGAGCAATACCGAGCTAGCATTGTATGAAGTAATTCGGCTTCGTTTGACATTCTTTACAAATTTAGCCAGCTGTCTAAAAATATTCAAAGCTTCATGTTCTTATATTCACTAATTTGTGTTCACTGACGTCTGCCTCAGATACTACACTGATCGTTGAAAATACATAAAAACACATTTGGTCAACAAATCTCACTATATGGCCAAGGGAAAGCAATATTGGTATATTAAATATGTTAACGAATACGAAACATTATACATTTCTACGTTTTAATAGTGTAAATATGATCCTAAAATATATAACGTAATCATGGTGCTCAATAATTACAATTATCAGTTGTGCGAGAGAGAGAGAGAGAGAGAGAGAGAGAGAGAGAGAGAGAGAGAGATAGAGAGTCAGCATAATGGTGTGGATGTGCTGTTTGTGGAGTCCGGTGGTGGTGGAGAGGCTTACAGTTCCCCGACGAGGGAGAAAGAGGGGGAGGGACATGACTACAGAGTGGGTGGATGGGGAGGGGGGGGGGGAGGGGGGGGCAACACTGTTACCAAAACAAATCACCAGTCAGATGGGTGTCCAGGAGACTATTGACGGCGACAGTACATCCCCGCTGTATTAATAAATCCTAACTTAACCCTAACCTAGCCTATACTACAGTCAAGCGGGATCCTCACTCGGGGCACCAAAATGTGGGAAATATCTCTGGCCAATTCTATCCCTTACCACACTAAATAAATAATAAAGAAAATGAAGGAATAAACTTAAATAAATAGATAGGTTACCTGGATGTTATAAAAATGGTATTGCCTATCTCTCAGAAACCCCTAGCTAGATATTGTATAAATGGCCATGTATATCAATCAAATTAGCTATCACTGGGGTCCTGGGGTTCTTCTGAGGATCCCAACTATGGTAGGTAGGTAGGCAGGAAGTAAAAAGTTCCCAAACTCCGTGCCGGAAACGGGGAGCGAAGTGAGAGGTCACAAGACCTTTGTTTGCAGTTCAAGGTTTTAAAGAGATCTGATCGGGATTTCAATTCCGACCCTTAAGTTAACTATATACAAATTTGTTACCAAGGGTTCATTCCCTCTTTACGAAATCATATAAATAATAATCAGCATTTAAATTATATAATTATAAAGGTGAACGTCGTTTCACAACGATTTAGTGAACATAATATCAAGATATTAACGACCCTAAAGCAAACGGTGGATCGCGTATGCGGTCGCGGGAATATTTAAACTGATCCTCTTTACAGTTCTTCTAAACTTATTTCTACAAGGTTTTATAACTAAATTAACTTGATCAAGGTAATCTTATACAGTACTAAATTACCTAACATTAATTAATCTCTACAATAATTATATACAATCACCGGGTTCTGGTAGGAAATTGTTCACTCTAGTGAGGTTACCCTATCGGAAGGTTGTTGCCAACATTCCCCAGATACCGGTGTAGTCAATTTATTTCTCACAATGGGATATATTTACCGCACGCACTGCGCGTGGGCCATCAACCAAGTCACGAGGGACTCTAGGAGAATCCCTCGGTCCCCTTCTCTTACCAACCTCCGTCCCAACAACATATCACGTAATTCTGTCATCTTTCATTCTATTAGGTCGCCGCTCCAAAAACAAAGTGGCGTATCTCAAAGTTTGCCATTTTTGAGATATGACCACCATGGGAATCCTTGTGGTGAGAGCTATCGATCCCTTTAAGTGGCGTATCTCTACGAGCCTTAGTTTCTGAGATACTGACCTTGTGATCATCAACGTTTCTAAAAAAAAGATGACCATTCACATGACATAAAGGTGTAAGTAGAGTTACGCCAAGCTTTCCAGTATTAAGAAACTTTAAGTCACAAGACAAACAGGCGTATCAACTTTAACACGCTTAAAACACCTTAACACTTAGTTCAATTATACATTGAGTGTATGCAAAAACAAATGCAATGTCTTGCCTATATGAGTACATAAACAGCATCTAAATACCTTTAACACTAATCCAGTAGTCAATGAAAACATTCGAGCAAAAACTTTGGATTGCTCTCCTGAAAAATAGTAAAAACTGAGATACGCCATTTTGTTTTGGGAGCGGCGACTGGTGTAGTAGGTTCACTATTCATTTCATCCATCATCTTAAAGTCATATGAAATATTAGAAACTTAGAGTAACATAACTATTAGTCAGAATGTTGGTAACAAAGGTGGTGTAGTATGTAAGGTGTTTGTAGTGTAATGTATTGATAGGAGGAGAAAGTGTTTTGGAGGACAAGCTTGGGTTGCCCTCAATATTGTTGAGTCACAGAAAGGATCAACTAGGGAGGCCAGGTGGAGAACAGGAGTTCCATCCGTCCTTATCAACCACCTAGCACTCCCTGTTCGTCTAGTGTCTACAGCCTCCTCCTTCCAGTTCTGGAGGTGGGATTCCCAGTCCCAACCTCCAGGGGCTATCTGCGCCACAAAGTGATCGGCGATGGGGTCGCCACATCCCTACACAAACACACACACACAATAGACTATCCACAATATAGCAGCCTGTCACAATACCTACCTAATATTGCCTTGCCGATTATTATTTCGTTTAGCACTGGTCTGAAGCTGTCAATTTTAATACCCATAATGGATTGTCCGCATCGTATACTACCTGCCAATATGTGTCATTCCTGCGGGAGATGAGTAATACAAAATATATACATAGATACAAAAAAATCCAAGATTTGAAGTAATCCAAAATGTTACTAGAAAATTTTGATAAACTGTGCTAGGTAAGGGTTAGTTTTGTATCCCACGTACTAGATACTAATGCCACATACTTGGGAACATGCTAATTTTCACTAGATTCAAAATCCAAGATTTGAAAAATTATAAGATTTGAGAAAACTTTGGGAAACTGGGCAGCTGGGCTAGATTAAAAATCCAAGATTTGTTTATTGGTCTCAAGACCAACCACGCCAGTCGCCAGCCTAGGACGAGAGTCACCATTCCGATGTTGACGATCCTGAGCCAATCTCATGCATCAATCAACCTCTTCCTAAGGTACCATTACTAGGTTAGGTTAGGTTAGGTTAGGTCAGGTCAGGTAGGTTAACCCCTCAGCCTTGGCTGTCCTCTTACACTCTATAACACCTGACTTATGCCTTTTTTAATATTACTCGATCTTTGCACCTTCATAGCTAAGCAATAGAAGCATATAGAAAGGTCAACTCAATGGGACAATGGAGTACTCACTAGTGTCTTTATCCTGGCGTTAACCTGACATCACTACATCGCCTGGTTGTTGAGATCACTTCCCAGCTCACATACAGAACGTTTTTCACACTCATAGTCACTATTTTCATTATCCCTGGCAGTACACTCCTCTTCATCATTATCGTCTTAATAGTCATCTTCACTAGCACTCGCAAACCCATAAAATTCATTGACCTCACAAACCTCTTCCTCACTATCACTCAGCAATTTTTCTTTAGTGTCACTATCAAGCTCTACGATGCCAGACATTTCGTCAATCGTCTTTCGTTTTCTATTTTTTCTTAGGATTACGGGTCGAGAGGGCTGCGGCGGAGGTAGGCTTCGAAACTGACACAGGCATATACGTTTCTTTACTTCCCTTACATGATGGCAACGAGAAAAGGACTGATGCTACATCCTAGTAGGAGCGTTGGGGCGACACGAGCATGCTCATACCCAAAACAAAATGTGCGCACTCTTTGAAAGCTCTATTTAGAGCATGGGAGTATAAGAGGACAGCTGAGTTTGAAGGGTTAGGTAATATTGATCATTTTAAGCTTTTAACTCCACATTTTCCCTGATCTTCATAGCCCTCCCCACTAGTGGGGTGCATGTCTTTAGATTCCTGGAGGTGGGTTTTTATGTATTGTCCACAAGTTTTATATAGTCAAACACACCAAAAAAGCATTTAACAAAACATATACAAAACAAAAATAACCATAATAATATGACTCGGACCTAAAAGAAAAACTAACAGCCGTGTCCACCCATCCCTCTTTGCTTAGCCTATGTAAAGTAAAGTAAAATAAAGTCAATTTATTGCCATAATAGTAATTACATATATAGCGGTTACAATGTTATATTAATCTGGGTTAGTCTGCTGAGCCAAGGCTCCTGAGCAGACACAATAACTATTCTAATTAGGACAAAAAACAAACACAGCAATAACAAATATAAATACCACTATATTATAGGTTTGATCCCCGGAGGGGAGAAGAGAAAACCTAATATTTATTAGTGAACCCAGAATCATTGACGATCTGCCTATTATATAATAGCTACCTTTCAAGCCCTTGCGTTAGCCGTTTGAAACAACCGCCGCAGGAAGAGAAGAGGAGCCAGCTCGTAAGGGTACGCTTATTCTCTTATGGAATCGTCCTTATGATTGGGTACTCACTACGAAAAAACGTTGTAAGTAATACAAAAAAAAACACATTAAGAACTGCTATAATCAGGCTTCCCGATTTGTGGATATTTTCCCAGGCACAGCCAGACGCTGATCCTCCTGCGGTCATCTCGGCCTTCAATGACATATCAAGATTACTTAAATATCAACGAATGGGAAGGGGATGGATGGAGGGCCCACGTCGTCAATGATTCCGGGGCCCCTACTAAATATTAGTTGTTCTCTTCTCCCCTCCGGGGATCAAACCTATAATTTATTAGTGGCCCCTTCATCATTGACGATCTGCCTGATATCACAAGATTGGAGGGGGACATTCGTGCTAATATCCCAAACCACTAATAAATATAATTATAGGTTGAAAACCAAACACCACAATAGCAATCTTAACTTCATTGTATACATACAATATAATATATAGTGTTATATAAACATGGAAAGAGAAGCAGAGGGCGTACTTCGAAGAACTCTGCATATACAGTTATACACTTTACTTTGTACATGAATCTCCGATTCGGACATAAGAAAGATACATTCCTGACATACATTTGTCAGAATTTAGGTAAGTTATACAAATATGTAATAATCCTCTGACATAAATCATTTATCCTTAACTTAATATTGTACTACTTCGTACTTTGGACAAAATAATGCATGTAACGAAATGTTTTGCTTAAAATTTAAATTTTATATTAAGTATATCACAGTATACATATCACATTATTTGGCGGAGCACTTGTCCGGCGGAGCACTTGTCCGGCAGAGGGGTTGAGGGGTCTTTGTACTCACTTACACCCTCCCCCCTTTTTTTAAACTCTAAAATACTTAAAGTCTAATCAGCACATAGAGCCCTCAGACCCATTGACGTAGTGCCACACAGGTGAGCTTTGGTCGATCCAGGGCCACAGACAGGTAGCGTGTCAGAAAAGTATGATTTGATGCCCATAATTTTGTGTTGGCAATATCATCAATGGAAAATTATGTCAAAATCTCAAAGAAACCGTCCACTTCCTGATATCGTGGGCCCTTGCCACAACGCCGGGGTTACTTTCTCTAATAACCTCGACTATTAGGGCTGCTAACTTTCGTTTTGTGATGCGCTGACCTTTACTCGAAAACCAGAAAGCTCCTGGTTGCTTAGGCCGAGACACTCTCAACAACTTAATCATAGATTGTACTGGGCATAGAATATGATGTGTATCACTGCGCTTGAGTGCCGGTACTGTAAAAGCAGAAAAAAGATATTAACTATGTTCGTTCTTTGCAATATAAGTGGGTGACTGCGCAATTTGCACATCAACATTACACAGCCCAAGCCTCAGACAGTTAGGTTCGTTGCTCATCGCCGCCAGCTCAGACACGCGGCTACCTGTAGCTAAAACCATAAGAAACAAAGCTTTCTTGAGAATCAAATCAAAATCAGGATTACGATTATATTTGCGTGAATTCAGTAAAGATAAAGCTTTATCGAGTGACCAGGTAGGCATGAGCTGACGGGGTGGTGGGCGAAGCTTGAAGCATGCACGCATGAAGCCCTGCGATACAGATAGACCTGTTAAATCACATAATGGGATTTTAATTGCTGACAAATGGTTTTTCAAAGTTGTTACTGAAAAGCGTTTCTGTTCAAAAAATAGTCCAAGTAATTGAAAATTAAAGCAACAGACACCTCTGTTTGAGCTGTTTCCGCTATCCAGGTGGTGAAGGATTTCCAATGGGACTGATATTGACGCCTAGTGGATGTCGTGTACTGATTAGTAAATTTATTTGTTACACCCTCACCATTAGGAGTTAACCATTTAGTGTTCTGAATGTCCAAAAGGCAAAAGTCAGCGAGGTCTCGAGGTGTCCAATTGTCTCTAAGTGGAAGTACGAGATTGGGAGTGACACTGGGTTCTCGTAACACGTCTTCAACTGGTGGTACCACACCTGAGCCGGCCACAGGGGCGCGATCATCGAGACTGTGCCCCGATAATCTCGTAGTTTGTGAACTACTTGACACATGAGTCAAGCGTCTGGAGACTGAAACAGATAGATGGAACTCCACCTGTTCCAGTCCTCCGTCAAAGCGTCTGGATTTTCCCCCGGTGGGTTAGGTAGAGAGGGAGTTTGTGATTGCCCTCGGACGCGAAGAAGCTCACTTGTGGATGGTACTGCTCTGCAATCATCTGGTTGAAAATGTTTTGCTTGAGTGACCATTCTACTATTGTGGTCTGTTTCCGGGACAGGGCGTCTGCCCATACGTTGGCTACGCCTGGGAGATAAGATGAGTGAAGATGAACGTTCAGGCTGTCCGCGAGAAAAAAGATGTTTTCCGACAATTCTAGCAACGTCCGAGACCTCATTGACCCTTGCCTATGAATGCATGATACCGCATTCAAGTTGTCCATTCTGAAGGCTATCGATTTTCCCTGTAAATTGTAACCATGAGCCTCTAGGAAAATTAAGGGGACCATCACCTCTTTCGCGTTTATGTGAAAATCTACGGACTGGGACCAAAGACCTTGACCATGGTGGCCTAGGCTCGACTGATAACCCCAGCGTATTGTCTCTGAAGCATCTATCTACCCACACTGTGGGCTGGTCTATCAGAGTGAGAACTGAGCGATCTCTGCCATACCCATAGTTTACTCTGACTATTTCTTTTACTTATATATTTTCTAGATCTCAAGTGAAGGCGTCTCTGTTCCTCAGATTGACCACCCAATCTACCAAGATTGGAAGCCAAAGCGTCACATTTTTCCTTTGCCCCTCAGTTTCTCTTCATAATTGCTGAGGGGCACAGGGCCCTTGGTGGGGCTTTGGTTTCCCGGGCGTTTTCGCACCCTCCTCAGCGCCCCGCCATGGAGTGGGTTCGGTCACCCAGGCTTTATTGTGGTCGGCAGGGAGGGTTCTGTGGGGGCGCTCGGTTACGGCCTTGGCCTTGCTCGGGGCCTTGGGGCTGTTCAGCCAGGCAGCTTGGGGAACAACAACAACAACAACCCACACTGTAGGTGGAGGAGAAGTCCATGTCATGATTGAATGCAATGTTTCCTGCCTCCCCCAAACCGACAGTAAGTTGTGGATAAATGTTGGAATTTGCCATAACTTCCCCGCCGGCAATGGCTGAAAATGTTTGTTGCCTTCCAAGATTAATCTCTTTACTTTCAACCGGCGAAAACGAAACAATTTCTTTCGAAATCTGTTGCGGTTGTCCACACTCTGACTGAGAGTAAGCTGTGCTGTGTTCCAGACCAGCCCTATCCACTGAATTACCCTTGTTGGGACAAGGTTTGACTTTGCCAAGTTGACCTTGAACCCCAGGGATTTCACATGATTAAGAATTATATTGACATGGTTGTTGCATTGACTCTCTGATTCTGCCACTACTAGCCAGTCGTCCAGGTACCACAACACCTTGATTCCTTGACTTAATAATGGTAGTAAAGCTTGACGGACTAACTTTGTAAAAATTCTCGGTGCTAAGTTCAACCCAAAGGGCATCCGTTGAAAGACATAAGTCCGACGCCCTATCCTCAAAGTGAGGAACTTTTGGAACCTTTTGTTTACCGGGACGTGCTAATAGGCTTCTGTCAGGTCTAACAAGCACATCCAACCTTGCGGCGAAAGTGTTAGCCTGATTTGATTCACAGTGAGCATCCTCAACGATGTGTTGTGAATGTGAGCGTTCATATGAGATAGATCTACGACCGGTCTCTTCTGAACACTGTCCCTCTTTGGTACGAGAAAAAGCTTGGACGTGTAAACTGGGCAAGTTGGATTGACCGGGACAATGATATGCTTGGTGATCATTTCCTGGACTAGTGACTCCACCTCTAATGAAACATGATTGATTTCTAATGGGTGACGTAAACGAGGTCGCCGGAGCCACCGCCAGATTATGCCTTTGCGTACCACTGTCCGAGCCCAGGTCCGCCGGGGCCAAGCCCGGTGACACGTCCGGAATGACCCAGTCTCTTGAATGGGCTTGTCCGGGGAAACTGTACTCTGATCCAACTCGCCCTTGCCAGTCCCCGGGAGTGTAATACTTTGTGATATATCTAGTTTTTTGAAGGTGATAGACTAGAGGTGGACGGCTGGCTAGTTATGGCAGCTGTTGACTTGCATTTGACCTTGTATGTTGACCTGACTTGTATTTGGAATGTTGTTTGTTCCATTTACCTGTTGGTTTACCTTGTCTACCTTTGGACTGAGTGCTCCCCTGTGCCGGAGGAGATCTGGACCCCTGAAAAAACTTATGAGACCCACTAGGTTAAGCCTTCTGACCAGTGAATTTGTGATCATTCCGTACCGGGGAAGCACGTGTCCTGGTAACGTCTACTAGATTAAAGACGGCCTGCCAAATGGTGGGGCAAACTAAAGTGGGTGTTAATACTGGCAATAGAATTACCCAGCAACCCAGGTCTTCGGGCAATTTCTTCACCAGATACACCCTAAGGTCTTGACGTGCTCTGACAGCCTCCAGCAAGGCTGTTCTGACGTCGCCCAATGACTGTATAGAATTTTGGAGTGCTAACCTTCTAGATAACTCCAAGGCCTTTCAAGTATCAGAGTCATTAATGGCTTCTATGGTCCTAATAAGTAATTGAGCAACCTGGCGGCTCAGCAGGAGTTGGGAAAACAATCTCAAAGCCCTCTGACGCAACTTGAAGTTTTTGTCCAGTTGCGCCGGAGGTGGGTTTGAAAATTGTTCCTGCAGTTCACATAAGGCCAACTTAGGAGCCGAGAGAGAATTTAATATAGCAGGTGGTACCCCTCCGGCTTTAATCACCGGCAGAGAGAACCATGAGTGAGTGTCTTGGGGGAATTTGGTGTGAAGTTTTTGAGGTTACAGTAGACGCAAACTGCTGAGCCTCGGATTCCCACTCCACTCCACCCACGGGCCTGGTCCCACCTGCCCCATCTGCAATACTGGGTTGCCAAATTGATCATTGACCAGAAGTGTATCCAGTTCCGGCGTGAGCGCACCTAGCGCTTTCACGTCATTAAGTCCATCGGTCTTAGTCCAGTCTGCGTACAAGCATGCAGAGGAAGCAGGTGGAAGAGCTGGGGTGGCAGAAAACACGAAATAATCATAAGCATAAACATTAGGTATTGCTTCAACCGATACATCCACAATATTACCTGCCGAGTCTTTAGCTCGTAATTTTCTACTCTTGTTCATCTGGATTGTCCACTCACCTGGCACCGGCTGCTCACCCGCAATTATTGGCTGTGCACTAGAGGGATTTTGAGCTACAACGGTTACCCATGAGAGGTCTGGACCGTAAAAAAGGGGCATTGGGGTCTTTTTAACAGCGACTCTTTCCAATGGTGGAGGAACTACATCAGTGATCACACAGACGTTAGTCGTGGTTAAAGTTGATGCTAAGGGGACAGCAGATATACAAGTTACTGGGGGCTGTACAATTGGAGTAGTAGAAATCTGAATGGGTGCCAAGTGACGGACAACCCATTGTGGGGGAGCAACCGGTACGGATGGCTGAGCCGCCGGTACGGATGATGTAGTTTCTGGTACCACTAGCTGCAGCTTGTATCTCTGTGCAAAAGATTCAAACATCCTATCTAAATAATCTTTAGTTATGTATTGAGATTCCCTAGAGGTTACAGACTCCCCTTCTAACTCACTAGCCCCACGGCGAGGTTGAGCAGAGGATAACGTGTCAGCTTCCTCCTGCTCTTCCTCCAACACTTCCATACCTTCCGAGTGTTGTTGTGCCTTGGAGAATACTGTTTGTTCAAAACCAACCCAATTTAAATCAGGTACAGAGGAGGGTAAAGCTTCTTGCACTATAGTAACATCCTGACCAAGATTATCACCTGCCGGGTTAACATTAGGGGCCCACGGTTGACCTGACACAGCCTGTCTCCATATATCACGAGCACTTGTGTCTACACTATGTTCTGGTCTAATACTATTCACAGTATAATGTTCTTTCGTCGGGTAACCACGATATTGCTCAGCCAATACTGGTGCCGGGACCCTAGATTGACCCACCTGAGGTTGTACAAGACGTATGGTAAAATCCTGCCTAAGAGATCTAGACATACTGGGCACTTCATTAGAACTATCCCTGGGAGTCGACACAACGTCCTCCGATCCCACCTCTGAACTGCCAGATTGGACGTTAGACTTGTGAGAGGTAAGAGCGGAGAGCGAAGGACGAGACCCCTGCTTATGCCGGTGGTCCGAACCCTTACTCGACTCCGTACAGGTACCATGTTTATATCTCTTCCAACTAAACGTCGACGTAGCACGTTTGTCTTCCTCTTCTTGGGTTGAGATCTCGACGATCCCTGAGATTTAGAGGACTGCTTAAGTGACGACCTCGACCTAGATCTTGGTCGGTTGTCACACGGCGAAGGTGTCCGCACCCTCTTGGAGCAGCCGGGAAGGGGTGGGGGGGGGGGGGGGGTTTGCCTGAGAAAAGTCTGAATCACTACTACTGACAAGTTCTTTAGAAATTATTTTCGGTTTTGATTTAGACTTGCTCTAAGAACGTATTGACTGGGATTTTTTAACACTTTACAATTAGATATTCCCATACTTCCTCGTTCATCGCAGTTTAGTGCTTTATGTGGCATGTCTTTCGTATAAGAGTTAAACATAGCCTTGATTTCTGTTAAGGCTACTTTACAAGACTGGTCCCGGTGGACGAATAGGCCACTTCTAAGGTCTGACCACACGTCGCATTTCTTGGACAACCATGTCCCTTTAGAGCGATCTAGGCAATGAACACATTTCACACATAACTTATGGTGAAACATAGGGACCCCAACGCAAGTAGGTGTTGAGCAAAGTGTGACTAAAGGCATGTTGGCAACAAAAGACGACCCCTCCCCTGCCGGATCGGCCCCCCTACCTGGGACCCGTGCTGCGCAACTCTGTGGTGATCTGGAGGAAAATGTCCAAGAATCAATGCTCATAAGTATATACTGAGACATTCACACAGTATATGCCCAGAATCCGCCGGAAAGCTAGAGGTCACAACACCAGCTTATTCTAATTTTCCGCCGGATCCATCCTTATGTAAAGTCCGCTGATGCACTTTAACATGAAGGTAAGTGGACTACTTAAAAATGATATATGAATCACTATGCCTATAAAATAATATCCCTTAAGAAGTTAAGAATATGTTAAGATAGCCCATCGATCCGCACAATGAGGAGTGATAGGTTTATAGTCTCAACGTCCGCCGGGTTGATGTGACGTATGCTGCTGCGTGAGGGTAGCTAGGCGAGTCCTCCCGGCATTGCCAGAACACCATTGGAGAGTCAGATGTTCCGCCGGAGAATTTTAACAGTATGCTGACCAGACTGGGTTTCTTGGATCTATTCACTGCTTGTCTCGACGAGCCTCCGGCATCGATTACTGACTAAATCCACCGGAGGAAAATACCAAACTCTTTGGGTGTTACGCACTTGACAACTCAAGTGAAAAAAACACACCACATTATAATCATATATATATCAGGACGTCTCCTGATCCCTTCCAATCATGAACATACACCACATGAAAAAGAAGGGTAACTTAAGGCTAAACATATTATTTAATTCAATAATTAACAATATATCCTAGCCACAGTCATAATACCCCTAAAATGAGGCTAGCCACGAGGCTAGCCACGAGGCTTCGGGCAGTAACGCGACGAAACGCGAAGCAAGAAGCTCCCACGATGGCACCGACAACCGCCACCACTGACGCCACAGGCCAAAGGGGAAAAGCAGAAACCAAAAGCACTCCAGAAAGTTACACACCACGTGTGACAACTCTTGGACTAGGGCGTCTGCTAAATATTCGACTACTAGCTACTTCCGTCCAAAATTGACATCCAAGTAGACGAGCCCAGCATTGAAGAGCCTCCTAACTGGCTAAAAGGCAAAACTAAATGCTGAAAAGGAAAAGTTAACATGAGGCGCCCTGATCCGATGTGGACCGCATGGACGATTAACATTGTACCCTATATTACACACTTCCTAAGACCGTGCCAATGTGGACGACCGTACTAACTAATCTGAACATATTCTATAAACTTTCAGATAAATACAAATGGGCAAAAGACTCACTAAGAGGCGAACGAATGTAGAATGAAGAGAGACTGACTCGCACGTCTGCACAGCACGGTCGCAGGAAGAGGAAGGCCGAGATGACGCAGGAGGATCAGCATCTGGCTGCGAATGGGAAAATATCCACAAATCGGGAAGCCTGATTATAGCAGTTCTTAATGTGCCTTTTCTTTTTTATTATTTACAAAGTTTTTTCGTAGTGAGTACCCAATCATAAGGACGATTCCGTAAGAGAATAAGCGTACCCTTACGAGCTGGCTCCTCTTCTCTTCCTGCGGCGGGTGTTTCAAACGGCTAACCGCAAGGGCTTGAAAGGTAGCTATTATATAATAGGCAGATCGTCAATGATGAAGGGGCTACTAATAAATGTAAGTATCTATAAACGCCAACACAGTTTACAAAATAGATTTAGTTGGTCTAACTCAGAGTATGTAGGATAACTCGATTCCAAATACTATAATAAATTCAATACATCATGTAATAAGAAAACGAAAGTGAAATATGGAAAATAAGTATATATTTATCATAATTATACACATGGTATCGTTCAGTACAATTCTTTCTGTACAGAGCGCCGGGACACAAATGAAAACGGTAAACTGAACCAACACAGTGTTCGATCTTTTGTGAGATTGTTACCAGTTTTCTGTGAATTTCATAAGTTATGCACGCTAAAGATCACCAGGTGCCTTAGTGCGTATCACAACTTTCAATATTAATTAAGATATACCATGTATTGACTTAATAAAACAACTTCATATAAATAACATGTATAGTATACAATTATATTTCTGAAATGAGAGTTTATTAACTCATGTACCTCGCACAGTCCCTACTAATGATTCATAGTTTCTTCCAATACAATATAAACGAACCTTATGACACTCCACTCACATTCTATACACTCCACGACAGTCTCCATTCGATATCTATATCTATTGCTATATCTTAGTGAATATATCTGTTGTGTATCTATCTATTCATCAGTATAAAATTGTATATATATATATACTGTATATATATATATATATATATGTTTCTAATCTCTCAGTGGGGTTCGAACCGCCGACCGTCAGGACGATAGCCGACGCTTTAATCAACCACACCACGGCAGTCTAGTTGATTAAAGCGTCAACTATCGTCCTGACGGTCGGCGGTTCGAACCCCACTGAGAGATTAGAAACATTTAGTGGCTCACATGTATTTGTGATATATAGTCAATATATATATATATATATATATATATATATATATATATATTATATATGTGCCCTGGTAACATACATTCTGTATTAGGATCGCACCCGCGCCTGACCCCTTAGATGTGTAAGTACTATATACCTGTTAATTTCATAACATTGTATACATTTTAGCTATATTAGGACATTTTATAATTTCGTAGTGTTATTAATACATTTGTGGTCCACGATTTAACTTATATTAGTTTCTTAATAAAGTTATTTATTTTTAGGACCGGTATACAAGCCTGATGATGGACCAAGATAGTCCGAAATATTGAATAAAGCTACCAAGATGAACACGGTCGTTGCCCTTATCCTCCTGTTTCTCTTATATATATATATATATATATATATATATATATATATATATATATATATATATATATATATACAGTATATATATATATATATATATATATATATATATATACAGTATATATATATATATATATATATATATATATATATATATATATATATATATATATATATATATATATATATATATATACTGATAAATAGATAGATACTTTAATAGATGGATACACGTGAGAGATAAATACATTAAGCATTTCAAATCTGTTTTGTGAGTCTTACGGTATGAAAATCAACTTAAGCAACATTGTTGTAAATGGTAAAGAGGAACATAGGGAGCTCATGCATGCTTGTAGTTTGAAAGTACAATTATGTAAACAATATAATTTATGCACTTGGAGAGTACACGACCAAATATAAATGTGTCAGGTCTTAAAATGTATTTTAGTAATGAATATAATGAAATTCCATTTTATGGATTTTTTTTTTTTTTTTTTTTGAAGCAACATTAATGTCTACCATACTATATGGTTGTGAATATTGGCTGAATGGAGAAGTAAAACCAAGAAACAAGCTATGTAATTGGTGTGTACAATAAATACTAGGTGTTCTAAATTCAACAAGTCATAAGTTATGCATTGTTGATTTCGGATTGCTGCAATTGCGTGCTCTGATCACTGCCAAACAGTGGTAATACTTATATAGTTTGTGAAGGGAAAGGCCTAATATGGAGGAGGATCCTTTTGCTCAAGCAATTCGCGTAATTTTGAGTTACAATACTCATTTAACCCACAATAATCTCCCTACATGTTTTGTATCTATTTGGATGAGGGAGATAAAAGCCAGAGCTGCCTGTGACAAGTGCCTCCCCAGAGTTGAAAGCAGGTAGGGACAAAAAAACTCAAGCCAGACCGAATAAAGCCAAGTAGGGAGGAACACACTACCGAGCCAGACTCAGCTGGTAGGGACGAATAATTTTGTTTTGTGACAGAAAGAAGTGTGGTGTGCGTGTTTAGTGTAGTGAAATAGATAACAGGAGGAGGTGTTTGTGAGAGCCAGGTGGAGCACTCTGTGTAGATGAGGCAAAGCTAGAGCAAGACCCATGCTACTTTAAAACCGGAAAAAAATATCCCCTAAGATCAAATCATCACTTTGAAAATCGATATATAATAAATATTTAATCGGTTTTTCAAGTCCACACTATCAAATATATATATATATATATATATATATATATATATATATATATATATATATATATATATATTTTATATATACATGTATATACCGGTATACATATATATATATATATATATATTTAATTAATTAAAAGCTTTTATTCGCACTCATTCTGTGTCATCAGCATTTCTTTATCATCAATAGTTCTTTGACTGAACCCCAATTCAGTCAAAATTTCACATTTTTGTTTTCTTCTTATAAAATGTTTTTTTCAACATGGGAGAATAGCATAGGAGGGCAAACAAAAAACATATCGCATCTATAACCCCCCCCCGAACGGGGGTTCACCCACACACCCCAATCAACAAAATGTTTCCCCTTCAGCCAATTTTTGTTGTTGTTGTGTTGTTTGTCTAAAAGGCTTCTCTAAACAATAGAAACTATCATATGAGGGCATTAACACCCACATGACATCCCTAGCCCCCCCCCCCCCCCCCCCCTCCTGTGGCCCCCAATATCATGGATTTATATAAAAAATCTTGGGAAAGTTCGCATAAGGGCTGCTGAATGAAGCTTTCTACATTAGTTTCCCATACATCTCAGTTCTATCTAACAGCTTACTAATAGAACACGTCTCTGGTAGGAGAAACTAAGCTATGTTCCCCAAAATTATGGGAATAAAGTTATGATAATAATAGTTTTGCGATTTTCAGAGATCATATATGGCAACTCACAAGTGTAATGACACTTTTGTATATTGCTCTGCTTCGTTCCCCTTCTACACACTATATATAGGAATATATAGCAAGGGCAGAGCATTTAGATAATGGCCAAATCTCAAATATTTTCCAAGATTCGACCATTTTCATGTCAAAAGTTGCTCTACCCAAAAAATATAAATATTATATATTTTTGTTCAGCACCTTCTATTATTCAATATGGGAAAACGAGAACGCACCGTTATAGGGGATGCTTGTAGGATACGCCAGAAAAAAATTGGGGGAAATTTGATCAATTTTCAATGACTCACTAGATTTTTCATATAGTGCAATGCTATTTGCGCTCGCGCACGCACGCACATAGAGAGCTGATTTCTTTCACCGAGTCTTAGTATTTCCATTGGTATTAACCCTTAATTGGCGGCGCGCAACTTATGTCGTGTGAAATAAATATGGACTATGTGGCGGTTCACAACTTATGTCGAGTGCCATTTTCAGCACGTAATGTTGCTGAGAGAGAGAGCTGAGCGGTGGGACGAGCCTAGCAACTCTACGACCGCTCACCACCACCGCGGTGGACCTACTGAAATTAATCCCACCCTTCCCTCCCCTCTCACACTCGCTACACAGGGAATTATGTAGGGAAATTACCTAATTACAAGGTTTTTGCACTCCTGTTGCACGATCGTTGCAAGAGAACCAGTGGTCGTACAAGGATGGTTCGGGTGTCATTGGAAAGCTCTGTTTACGCCTTTTCAGGGATAGATACTTGTTTTACACTCTGGGTCTTATTTAGGCATGAAAATGATCACGTAAACAACCCTATTTAGGGTAAAAAAAAAAAACCCGCTGGGCGCTACGGTCAAATAGACCACCTAGCCCGCTAAATAAGGGTTAAGATGGTATAATGCCAGAAACAAAATATCTTATACAGGGTGAATTGGGGGTGTAAGGTTCAGCCTCCCCTTTAATTAATTAAATGAATAGAAACATTATGGATTTTTTGGCAAAACAAAATTATGTCTGCGCAACCAAATAATTCATTCTACAGCGATTTTCAGCAACAACAATTACATTTAATACAATCTACTATATCTCAATAGAAAGACAAAAGGTTGGTCTACAATATGTCTGTAGTAAAATCCACAAGAAAATACATTTTGATCGATAAAAGTGATAGGGACCGAAATATGTTTTATGTTTTTCCAACATCCCTTCACTTTACACCGTCATAAATACAAATTTTCAGCAACGACAATAGATTTTTATATATGATATAACAACTATTTTTCGTGTCTATCTATCAATCTATTGCCAGACGTCATGATCCCCCAAGGGGTTGGCACGAATGAATCGCCCCCATGCACCTCTGTCTCGTCAGCAGGCGCCCCTCCTCCCAACCAACACTGCTTTCACTCATATACCTCTCATCTTCAATCTTCCATCTCACTCTAGGACTGCCTCTTCCTCTCTGCTTTTCCATTTCACTCTTGTACACTCTCTTAGTCATTCTCTCGCTTCCCATACATTTCAGATGGCTGAACCATCTCAAGGTGTTCCTTTTCACACTTTCCAGCACATCCACACCACACTTCTCTCTTACTTCCCCATTTGTCTGTCTATCCCTCCACGTAACTCCTAATGCACTTGTCAAGTAACTTATTTCCACCCCTCTCACTCTGATTTGTGCCTCTCCAACAACGTCCATGCTTCACTCACGTACGTCAATGTCGGAATTACTACACTATCATGCAATTACATTTTTACTTCCATGCTGAGCACCCTATTCCTTGTCACTACTTTCAGCTACAACCCTCTTCCCCCGTTGCACCATCTCCCACACTTCACCCTCCATTCCCCCATCTTTACTCATTTCACTGCCCAGATACTTATAAAGTGACATTCTCCATAACCTGACTATTCTACGTCACCTCACACTCTGTGACTGCACCCCTTTCAAAGACCATAACCTTACTCTTTCCCACATTTACCTTCAGGTTTCGTTTCTCACACACGGTTCCAAACATATTTACCACTCCCTTTTGCCCCCATGCCAACCCCAGAGAGCAACACAATTGCTCAAGCACAAAGTGCGGGAGCGAGGGGAAGGAGGATGACACACACGACAGCCTATTATCTCTCCCTCCCTACTTCTCCTTCTTCTACCACAAATCCTTCTCACATCACATAATGTTACCCTTCTCTTTCACACATTTCTGCTTTTTATCAGGCTGCAAGACATTCATATACCTTCAACACATCCTCCACTACATTATAATACTCTGTACTACTGTAGGTAGCATATATACCTGGGAACAAAATTGTATTGACTCTAATGAGGAGCTATAATATAAATATATATGTAAACAGAGCTATAGGGATGTGCTTATTAAGGCCAACCACATATTATCTGGCCACTGCTACGGAAAACTAAGATTGTCTAGGGTGGCAAAAATGTTAAGGTAGATAGCAATTTGAATATTCTATTTTCATTTAATTGATGTCTAAAGTATTCAATATCCGTGTTGCATATCCGTGCGTTTAGGGACAACCTTCACGAATACGTGCATTGCGGTTTGGGGCATTAGAGGGTTAGGACTAGATTCAATAGAGGTCATGAAAGATATTCCTCCTGAAGATTCAGTCTGCCATATTTAAATAAATGCAAGATAGTATAAACACAATGGCTTGGAAATGAATTAGTGTCATATTATGAGGCATGAACTTTGTTTAGCATTTCTTATTTTTACTCATCCTGCATAGACCCATTTGAAACAGTCAGCACCAGGTTCACCGTGTTCTTAATCTGCCCCGGCGCACTGCCTTTGGCATATCTTGTTGATATACCGTAATGGTCTTTTCTGTCAGGGATTATGGGTGATGGTGCCAAAGGGTAGATTAGTAAGTAATGCTACCATCATTTATCATGCAACACTAATGCTACCATTTTTTCATGTGTGTACACCACTTTCGGGTTCGTGTATGTGTGTGTGTAGGAGTGTAAAGCAGCGTGCATATGTGTGCGCCTTAGTGACAGAGTAACCTTTTAATAGAACTCCTCAATACATGTGGATTCTATGTTCGAATGTGTTAAAAAATCAGTTGAGAAAGAGGGAGAGATAGTGTTTATTTGTTTTGATACCCTTTGTCTCCTTTGTATGGTTACATGTAGAAAAATACACCCCAAACCTGCGAAACCTTATCACAACCCGCCATTCCAATACTGGATTCAAATCCCAATTTCCATCCCCCCTAAAAGAAGCCTTACAATCTTCCCTCAAATCCCCTCCCAACTACCTTTATGTGCTATACCTTTACCTGGCTGTATGTTTCCTTTATATTCTCTCCACTATATAGATGTTTCATTTATGTAATTGTATCTCTCTCTAACTCTTCATTCTTTTTATCTAGTCTACTTTTTCATTACTGCTTTCATCCCTATGTTCCTTGTGTTCCACCTCCTCCACTCTTCTTTGTCATTACTGCTCTCATCCCTATGTTCCTTGTGTTCCACCTCCTCCACTCTTCTTTTTCATTACTGCTCTCATCCCTATGTTCCTTGTGTTCCACCTCCTCCACTCTTCTTTTTCATTACTGCTCTCATCCCTATGTTCCTTGTGTTCCACCTCCTCCACTCGTCTTTTTCATTACTGCTCTCATCCCTATGTTCCTTGTGTTCCACTTCTTCCACTCTTCTTTTTTACAATATCCCTTTCCTTTATTATTTAAATTTTTATTAATCTTAATTTAATATAATTCTGCTTTAAATAAAATCCATACATTTTAGTCTCACATCCCATGTAACTGTGTAATTTTCTGACGGTTATTGATCTATCCTAATTCCATCCTTTCTTCCCCTTAACTCTCCTGGAACTTTTCCATCCATCTTATCGCCTTCTAGATTCTATATCCAATCCCATTTTGAATTTCACTTTCGATTAATAATTTGCCTAAAGTTCAATTTCAACAAAAACTTGCCTTTCCTTATTTTAATAGGTTTATGTTTTTTTCTTCTTCAAAGTTTCACCATTCAAACAAGGTATCCATGAAGACGAGAAATCATACAGCCGGTCCGACACTGCTCTGTCTTAATCTCTCGCCCTCTTGACAACTCTTTCGGCTGATCCAGTTCAACAAGCAGAAATACAACAACAATATGTGTGCGACAAGTGTTAATAAGCCTCTCGTCGGTTACCAGTGAAGGCAAAAACCGTCTACCTTGCCTTTTCATCATGTTCATTACCTCAGTAAGGATGTGCTGTGGCTGGATTGTAAGGAACGAACATATCAATCTGTTATTTTGTCCGTATTTACCGAAAAATGTAATTATCGATATAGTTTTGCATAAATTATACACTTAAACAGTGTGATTCATAACCCTCGTTATCCATCACAACATAGTATGGTACTAAGTGGCAACGTGTTAAAATTTGCCATGAATCCCACATTGTGGCATTTACTGTAAATGCATCTCGATGAATCACTAGCAACGATATTATCACTTTACTTTACATTTACTCGAATAACTTTACTTTAGCATTGCTTACCTCTAAGTGGAAGCAGCATATTGGTTCTCAGGATGAACGTTTCTTATACACAGGCGAAAGGAGAAATTAATGAGAGATATTCAAATAATTGTGTTCTAATAGAATGACTTTCATTTCAAGAATGGTTGCCCGTGTTCGTGAACTTGGAAGTGTGTAAGAAAATCAAGTGACGGCAAATGAAGTCTGTGTAGTAATAAAACAGAGTGGTTGACTTTCTATATACAATGCGAAATACACAAAGTACACAATTAAAACAAATTAATAAGGTAGAAAGAACCAACAATAATATAGGGTACATGGCATAACACTGAGTGAACGGTGATAGGACTAATTACATATACATACATACATACATACATCAAATTTTAAGACCGGGTGTTCCACACATCAGTGCAGTTTCAGTCTCTTGTCCTAATGGCGGCGTTCCAGGCAACCCTGTTAAGGGCTGCTTCACTTGTCAAGTTCTTGGATTTGAGATCGGCGCGTATAGTCCGATCCCAGGTCTTCCTCGGTCCACCCCTTGGTGCATCTCCCTCCACAATCACAGACCTGCATTTTTTCACCCAATTTTGTTCATCCATTCTCTCCACATGTCCATACCATCCCAGTCTACTTGTACGCATCACCTCGCTAATACTCTTTATACCTAAACATCTCCTCAGCTCAACATGTGTTATTCTATCCTGTAGCCTGGCCCCACACATCCATCTCACCATTCTCATCTCATTACGCTCCATTCTGTTGACATCCTCTACTTTAACGGCCCATGTTTCTGAGGCATACGTCATTGCACTTCTAACACATGAGGCAGACACCTTTCCCTTCAGGGGGAGAGGCATTCTTTTCATGGTCAGGATTGGCATCAATTCTCTGAACTTCCCCAAGCCACACCTAATTCTAGCAACAGTGGCAGCCTCGGCCCCACCACCGGCAGAGATGGTATCTCCTAGGTAACAAAACTTGTTCACCAGCTCCCAAGACTCATTTCAAAAATTCACAGCCACAGGATCATCACTTAACACAAGCTCGCCTTTGCACACTAAGCACTCAAATTTCTCTATTTCTGACTTATCCTTCGGCAGGGGCCCTTTATTCTACTACAGCGCTTAAACAAGCAAACACAATTAGTACCAAAATAATAATAAAAATATAGCAATCAACATTACATGCAATGAAAACATGACACTAAGAAACAAATATAGAACACGAATGAATCAAACTATATATAACAATAATACAGTAAAGACAAATAATAAATGATACCAATTACATGGCAATATAGAAAAATATGAGAAAGAATAAACATGAGCCAAAACTATCCTTTCTCCACAGAATGACACCTGGCAGTTACCCCCAATATGTCAGGATCCTATTTCTTTCACTCGTCAGATTTTTAGGTTTCTCTCTCGCGTCACACTGAAACCGAAAATAATGTTACTATCTGAAGGTTGGGAGACAAACGAGAGAGGGAAAAAAGGAAGGAAAGAAAGATAAGGAGAGGAAAGTAGGTACAGAAGTAACTAAAGATGGTACATGCATAAAGAATGGTAACAGTTTTAACAATACTCAAGTGCCTATGAAAATAATGATGCCTGTGCAAATACTAAGAACACATTGAGAAGGGCGCGAGGGAAACTAATAAAATGTGGACATAATGACATACACGAGGGGAAATGAGATACACAATTCAGTAGATGAACAGCTGCATGGGACAGATAATTTGGCGTGGGATATCCGAAGTTTTAAACATTTAGAATACAACTACAGGTTCACAGTCTCACTCCCCTGGCTCGGATCCTCACTCTCAGAACGCCACCTATTGATAAATCACCTCACTAGGCATTGCCCCCCTGTAGCATATTTTGAATATGGGAATATTCATACAATGCTATTTAATCAGGGAACAATGAGGGTAATTTGTTTTGGCATTTCGGTGTGCTGTGGTAATGCACTGAAACTAGGGACAGCATAAATTCCATCCAAATAATATCTTCCCATTGATATATTGGGATTCGAACCCGGGTCCATTGGATTACCAGTCCAGTGGCAAGACCACTCTGCCACACCTCCCCTTGCATAAGGTCATCTAATTTTAGCCAGAATCAAAGGTAAAGAGTTGTCATGGTGCTGATTTGCTGAAGGGGTTAAGGGTAGCTCTACTGGTGATCTTCTTGCTTATCTTACTAACTCTTGGTCATCCTCCTTTCGAGACTTTGGAGATACTTTTTCTATTGTGCTAGCCATATCGAAAGCCTTCGATAGAGTCTGACACAAATCTCTAATTTCCAAACTACCCTCCTTCGGTTTCTATCCCTCTGTATGTGCCTTTGTCTCTAATTTCCTTTCTGACCGTTCCATAGCTGCAGTTGTGGACGGCCATCGCTCACTTCCTCAACCTATCAACTCCGGTGTTCCTCAGGGTTCTGTCCTGTCTCCATTTCACTTTCTGTTTCTAATATTAATTAATGATCTTCTTAACTGTA
This sequence comes from Paralithodes platypus, assembly GCA_032716605.1. Lineage (NCBI taxonomy): Eukaryota > Metazoa > Arthropoda > Malacostraca > Decapoda > Lithodidae > Paralithodes > Paralithodes platypus. Next base: position 58,306,299 of record CM064578.1, read on the forward strand.
CCTCCAGTCCTATCTACTCATATGCTGATGAATCTACCTTACACTATGCAACTACTTTTTCACAATGCAGTATGCAATCACTCCAAGAGTCATGTGACTAGGCCATAGAATGCCAATCTTCTGATCATTCAATTATTTCTGATTTGGGCAGAGAAAATCTTGTTACTTTCAATGCCTCCAAGACCCAATTTCTCTATTTAGCTAACCATCGCAATCCTAAACAAGAATATTGATTACTCTTCAACAATACACTGATTAACCCTTCATCGTCTCTCAATATCCTTGGTGTATCCTTTTCATCTAACCTTTCTTGGAAAGATCATATTACCATACTTGCTAAAACAGCTTCCCAGAAGTTAGGGGTACTCAACTGCATGTTGTGGGTTCTTCACCCCTGCACAGCTTCTTGCTCTGTACAGGGGCACAGTGCGCCCATGTATCGAGTATTGTTCACATGCGTGGGGAGGTTCCACCCATACCGCAATTCTCCAAAGCATTTTGCCTCATTAACTCACTTCCTCTTTCTAGTTCCCTACAATCTCTTTCTACACACCGCAATGCTCCATCTCTTTCAATCTTCTATCATTATTTCAACAATCAGTGTTCCTCAGAGCTCTCTCAGTTCATACTCCCTCCCTTGCGGCGAATGCGAGGCACCCGCCTTTCAACACAGTCCCACTCCTATTCTGTCCAACTCTCCGATCTTTCTTCTATTCAACTAGTGAACTCTGTAACTCTCTCCTTCAATCAATCTTTCCTTCATCTTATGTCTTAAACTACTGTAAACTTTGTGTGTTTAGGCATTTTAACCACAACTTCCTTTGAATTTGGCTCTCTGCCACACTTTTGACTCTGGGGGAAACTCTTCCATTCATATCACCCAAAACAATAATTGTATAACTCACTGGCATTCCATGTATCACTTTATTCAGTGTGTTCCAGAATCTGTTTCTCATATCCCTGTCATATTCTTCACAGGGTGCATATGCAACCACAACCACTACTTTCACGTAAACTTTACAAACATTCACCTTGAATTCACATACTCACCACCATTTATTGCTTTACTTCATTCCTTATTCATTAGCAGACCAACTCCTTCCTTACACATTTCATTTACACCCACTCCTGTCCTTACACATTTTACACCATTCCACTCTTCTTCTTCATTCCCTTTTATTTTTGTTTCACATATACCAAAAACATAAAATCATCCCATACATTTACTACTTCCTTTCTCATTTGTTCTGCATTCTTTCCTCTTACATTCCAAACAGCCATATATGCCTGTCTGACTGTACTGGACCCCCGGCAGGCTCCGAGGCTCGCTGATCCATAAGTAGGAATTAATTCTGGAGATGGGATTCCCAGTCCCACCCTCCAAGGGCTATCTGCGCCACAAAGTGACGGGCGGTGTGGTCGCCACATCCCTACACCTGGATAAGGCAATGGCCCGGCTAAAGGTGTCTTCTTGAAAGCCCGCTGTAAGTATGAGTCAGAGTTGAATATATATGAGACTTAATAATGACAGAGTGAGTTAAGGGGAGCTCTGGGCTGAGGTGTTGCCCTGATGAGAAGTTAAGCTGGAATATGGCTTAAGATAGAGTGTGATGCTGTGGCCAAGGTATATGATGAGAAGTTAAGCTGGAATATGGCTTAAGGTAGAGTGTGATGCTGTGGCCAAGGTATATGATGAGAAGTTAAGCTGGAATATGGCTTAAGGTAGAGTGTGATGCTGTGGCCAAGGTATATGATGAGAAGTTAAGCTGGAATATGGCTTAAGATAGAGTGTGATGCTGTGGCCAAGGTATATGATGAGAAGTTAAGCTGGAATATGGCTTAAGATAGAGTGTGATGCTGTGGCCAAGGTATATGATGAGAAGTTAAGCTGGAATATGGCTTAAGATAGAGTGTGATGCTGTGGCCAAGGTATATGATGAGAAGTTAAGCTGGAATATGGCTTAAGGTAGAGTGTGATGCTGTGGCCAAGGTATATGATGAGAAGTGATGAGAAGAGAATATGATTCAGCGTAGAATGACAAAAATGATCCATAATATTAGAAATTTTCCGTATGAAGAAAGGTTGAAGAAATTAGGTTTACATTCGTTAGAGAGACGCAGAGTTAGAGGGGATATGATAGAGGTGTTCAAGTGGGTTAGTGGGATTAACATAGGGGACATGACAAATGTACTAAAGCTCAGTGATAGCGAAAGAACTCGTACCAATGGTTTCAAATTAGATAAATTTCGTTTCAGTAAAGATATAGGCAAATATTGGTTTGGTAACAGAGTTGTAGATGGGTGGAATAGGCTACCAAGTGATATAGTGGGATCAAGAATGATAGGGAGCTTTAAGAAAAAATTGGATAAGCATATGGACGAGAAGGGTTGGGTGTGAAGGGGGATCAGCCGGGTTGGGCCAATCAGCGCTCTGCAGACCCCCGTAATCCTGCGTTAATCTCTAACCGGTTTGGTAAGATGATCCTCAGGGTATTAGAGTGTTGAGCCTATAATTGGGCTTTGTAATTGGGGTTGTGTGGGACAGGGATCTGCCTTGCTTAGGCCAATCGGCTTTCTGCAGACTCCCATTTTCTTATGTTCTTATGTTCTTAAGTTAAGCTGGAATATGGCTTAAGGTAGAGTGTGATGCTGTGGCCAAGGTATATGATGAGAAGTTAAGCTGGAATATGGCTTAAGGTAGAGTGTGATGCTGTGGCCAATGTATATGATGAGAAGTTAAGCTGGAATATGGCTTAAGGTAGAGTGTGATGCTGTGGCCAAGGTATATGATGAGAAGTTAAGCTGGAATATGGCTTAAGGTAGAGTGTGATGCTGTGGCCAAGGTATATGATGAGAAGTTAAGCTGGAATATGGCTTAAGGTAGAGTGTGATGCTATGGCCAAGGTATATGGTGAGAAGTTAAGCTGGAATATGGCTTAAGGTAGAGTGTGATGCTGTAGCCAAGGTATATGATGAAGTGATGAGCTTCCCTGGGTGTATCTCAGACCTGTGTACTCCAGGAAGTGGCAATATCAACTACCAGATAGGTTTAAATAGCAATATGAGAAGAGCAATAGAAGCCGCCAATATAACTAAAAAAGACGTGACCAACCATAGGGAGGGATTTGTCAGGTGGTCAGTACATGCAGCAAATAAAGCTCTAAGATCAAAGGTTTGAAAGGTCAAGTAGGCTTAAGGATATTAGTAGGTAAAGCAGGAAAAAGAAATACTCACCATATGGCAGCACTGGTCTATGATGCCAATAAGGAATTTCCACACTTTTGTATATGTGAGCAAACTCAATCTGTGTTAGTCTCTCTGAAGATGGGTTGTCCATAGCCTGAAACGAAACGTTAAATAATAAAGAATCAAAGCTCTTTTCTGTGTTTCTCCCCACCCAATCCATCTACCTGTCAATATGAATCATCCACACACACATATATATATATGCAAATATGCTTCCACACTAAAGGTGTGTAGAAAAGGGTAGGTTCACTGCACAAAGTTAAACAAAATTTAGTGCTAAAATTAAATTGCATCTAAAATATATTGCATGCACAAAATAAGGGTTTAAAAAGTATGTCCGAGTATCTTATTAGAAGGCTCGGACTGGTGTGTACATATTAAAATAATGTTTATGTAAAAGTGTTAAAATGCATTTCTCTACTTTCGTAGATCTTCAGTTATTATAAAAATTTGCAAGAGTGGCTGGCTCCAGAGTCAGGTATTTGTTCTGTACTATTCTGTGGAATCGGCATTGGCGGAAAATTCCAAAATAGACCCAAAATTAATCAATCTTTCCACAGTAAATTTTAGTGACGTTGAACACTCTATACTTGCTAAGGGTTTAAAATTCTGTCCCACACCCAAGGATCAAAATAGAGAAGAGCTTAACAATGATATCGATTACTTTTGCCGAAAACTAAGGCTAAAAGAATACTTTCATGACAAACCAATGGAAAACATTTCACTGGTTAAAGGAAAGTCTTCTTGGGAACCTCCGAGTGGCCTAAACCAGACTTTGGAAAAAACCATAACTTTCCTTAAACTTACTAAAACTATTACGAATGACCCCAAATGCAAAAAATCCAATCTTAAATATGATGAACTCAGAGCAATAGCTTCTCTAAAAAATCAAACTGACGTAACTATAAAAGAAGCAGATAAAGGATCAGCAGTCGTCCTAATGGACAGTATTTTCTATGAACATAAAATTATGGAAATATTGAACGATCACGAAACATAAAAGGATCCCTAACAATGTTGATAAAACCACCATCAACAAAATCAAAACTTCATTAAAAAAATACGAAAGCTCCCTAACTAAAGATGAAATAAAGTACCTTACAAATTTCGAATATAAAACTAGATAATTTTATGGCCTTCCAAAAATACACAAATCAAAATCCATAATCAAGGCTATCGAAGAAGGGAATTCAGAGTATATATCGGTCCCGAACCCTTCAGATTTAAAGATGAAGCCTATTGTTGCTGGTCCTGCTTGCCCTACCCACAGACTCAGTCACCTCCTGGATATTTGACTACAACCCTTTCTAAAACTCATCCCTGCATACATAAAGAATAATCTAGACTTTTTAAATAAAACCCCTTCTCAGCTGAGTGACTCTGAAATGTTTGTGACTCTAGACGTAGTTAGCCTATATAGCAACATCCGTCATGAATTGGGATACAAAGCCATACATTATTGGCTTGAAAATCATTATGAACAAACAAACCGTTTACCCTCTAGCCTGATTTCGGACGGGTGCAAATTGATCCTCGAAAATAACTCCTTTGAGTTTAATGGATCAAATTATCTACAAGTATCTGGAACAGCAATGGGAACGAAGTTTGCCACAAATTATGCAAATCTGGTCCTGGGATATTTGGAGAATACCTTATATTATAAAATACTCTCCTCGTTTGGCGAGTCCACTGCCAATAAAATAAAGAACAACTATATGAGATATTTAGATGATGTCTTCATGGTATGGGATGAAAGAGATGGTGATGTATACACGCTAATAGACTTGATGAATGAGCTTGATCCCAAAATTAATTTCACCTGTGATAAAATAGGAGACACGGTAACTTTCTTGGATGTTAAAATTATGAAGCAAACAAATGCAGTGATAACAGATGTCCACTATAAAGCTACTGACACAAAACAATATCTGGAATATAACTCGAACCACCCGAGACACGTAAAAAACAACATTCCATTCAACTTAGCACGCAGAATTTGCACAATTGTTTCAGAACCTACTCTGAGAGATATAAGATTAAGTGAATTAAAAGACTTTTTATTGGCTCGTAATTATCCTAAAGGCATAATAAATAATGTAATAAGTCGCGCAAAGCAGATCTCCATCAGCGTACTACGCACCAGTGATAAAGCAACTGACAATACATCCAATGATATACTACCATACATAAGTACATACAATCCAAACTTCGATGATAATTTCAGTGGAGCAAAATCCGCAGTTGCCCTATTAAAAACCTCTCAAGAAACTAAGCATATATTTAAAGATGTTTCATTAATAAAGTCGAAGAAACAACCCAGTAACCTTAAGAATTTGCTAACCAAGGCCAGATTCAATACGGTACAAAATCAAGGGGTGACGAAATGTGGTAACCCAAGATGCAAATTATGCACACAAATAATAGAAGGGAATCAATTCAAATTTGTAGATACTAATCACACATTTGAAATTAATCATAATATGAATTTTTCCACGCTCAATTGTATCTAAGTGATTCGTTGTAATGGCTGTAATTCCATCTACATTGGCGAGACTTCGAATCTTAGACTTAGAACAAACCTGCACAGGGACCACATTAGATATAATACAGGGCTATATGTTAGTACTCACATATCAAAATGTGCTAAAGATAAATCTCCTAATTTTAATATAATGCCCTTTTACAAAGTAAAGAAAGATAACGTTGCTTTGAGAAAGAGTAAAGAAAGTCACTTCATAAATAAATTCAAGCCTCATTTGAATAAAGAACTATAAATAGACTCTGAACGAAAAACAATATTGGAACAAGAACGAAGTATTTTTTTAACTATCATAACCTAAGACAAACATTTTATTGTCTAAACCAGTGACTGGAAATCCACAGAAGAGTACAGAACAAATACCTGACTCTGGAGCCAGCCACTCTTGCAAATTTTTATAATAACTGAAGATCTACGAAAGTAGAGAAATGCATTTTAACACTTTTACATACACATTATTTTAATATGTACACAACAGTCCGAGCCTTCTAATAAGATACTCGGACATACTTTTTAAACCCTTATTTTGTGCATGCAATATATTTTAGATGCAATTTAATTTTAGCACTAAAATTGTTTAAACTTTGTGCAGTGAACCTACCCTTTTCTACACACCTTTAGTGTGGAAGCATAATCGCATATATTTTTACCACAAGAATCAATATTTGTCATGTTTTATATATATATATAGGGTGGCCAAACAATAATAATACAAAAGAAAGGAATGTCCTATTAATCATATTTGTTTACATTCATTTCACAATACTTTTGATTAACCTTACATCCTCAAGTTTATCCCATGATCCAATACAAATTGATTTTTTATAAAAGTTACTGATTAAAAGAGGATCCTATTTCCATTCAATAACATTGTGTAAAAGTACATCTAACTTAATGTAAGCATATACAGTAACTGAGAAGAAAACAAAACACTTTAAAAGCTAACCCATAAAGGAAAATTACAAACTACAATAGCATTCAATATTTACAAACATGATATGATACGAAATATAACATACCTAAGACCTCTCCTCAAGCTCACCGCCGATACTACTGAGGATAGGACAAGGAATGCTCACTAAGAACATTAATGAATATATTAGTAATCTAAATAATTTGAAGAAAAACAAAACGTGACAATAAGAACAGAGACATGTTTGTTGACTTTGACTGTACACTTAATTATTGTGAAACTATATTACCTCAAGTGTATATATATATACTGTATATACAGTATATGCAATTAACTATGAAAGTATGAAACCTATTTTTTGTGAAACACCTATATTGTACTGGAGTAATTAAGTCATGGAATTTAAGTTTGAATTCATTTGTTTGATATATTTGTTTCCCCTGTTCATTGATAAAACGACCTATTATACATAAATTAGTCTCTCTCTCTTTCTCTCAATCTTCATAAAAAACAATATATATGGAATGAATTAATATTAAAACAATGTGTAATTTACAAACACATTCACCTCCTATATTACCATTATTTTGCTTGTTCAGAAACTAGGAACGCTCACCATTTAAGTATTATTGATAAAACACCATAACATTGAACCCTCTATAAGATTTGAACTTATGCAGCATAAAACTACCAACATATATTTTATTTTGAGATAAAGCACTAACTACACTAACTACAGCTTAAGAATGTAAACAGAGAAACCGATCTGGGAGTAACAATATCGAGTAACCTAAAACCGAGTCAACAATGTTCAGAAGTTGTTAAGAAGGCAAACAAAATTATTGGCTTTATAGGCAGGTCATTTGAGCATAAATCCAAAGAAGTTATCCTAACCCTTTACAATTCCTTAGTCCGCCCTCTTCTGGAATACTGCGTTCAATGCTGGTGCCCTTATTACCAAAAAGACATAAACAAGCTAGAACGAGTTCAATGTAGAGTTACCAAAATGATACCTAGCCTAAAGAACAAACCATACGAAGAACGGCTTAGAGAATTAAATCTATTTCCTTGAACCCAGCGCAGATTAAGAGGTGACTTAATTCAAGTGTTCAAAATCATCAAAGGCATCGACAATATGAACTGTAGTAAGTACTTCACTATCGACCAATCTAATTACACGCGGGGAAACGGTTGCAAAATTATTGGTAAATCTTTTAACTCACACGAATCTAAGAATTTCTTCTTCAATCGAGTTGTCAACTTGTGGAATGGGCTTCCCCGAGACGTTATAGACTGCAGCACCGTTGATTCATTTAAACTCCGCCTAGACAAATATCTCGCATCAAACCCGCGACTGACTGCGTTTGTAAATGAATAACTTTATTTTATCCTCCCCTCAGTTACTAACCCATATGTCCCCTACTAACTTCCTAGTCCTGCCACGGACATTAGTTCCAGGGCAGTAGTTCCCTTTCCAATGTTCCCTTACCCACTCTAAACCACTGTTTGCACACTTGATCCTCAGTGTTTTGGAGGACAAGCAGCCTAGAAGGGTCACTAGACCTGTTGTTGCTTGATTTCCTTTCCTTTCCTTTGTACACTACGTTCATTGTTCTTCTTTATCCATTTTGAACAAATTTGACCTCCAAACATAATACATTAATTTTGTTCATCGTTCTTAATTAACTTGATAAAGCTGAGTCAGACATTTCCCCCAGGTAATTACAATACAATTAATCATACCTTTTTAGCAGTCACGCCACCTGAACTGCAATAACAGGCGGTATAATTAATGTTGGGAATCAAGAATAATGAGCAAACACGAAAACAAGACAACAAATTATGGAACAATGGATATAAACAAAAACTGTGTTCGTCAATTAATATTTGAACGTCTATCTATCTATCTATAGCCAGATACCATGATCCCCGAATGGATAGCCACGAATTAATCGCCCCAGGCACCTCTTTCCTCTATCAGCTACAAACAGCTGCTTTCACTTCTCTCAATCCCATCCTTCAACCTTACTCTCGGTATGTCTCTTCCTTCCTGTCCTTCCATCTCACTTTTGTACATTTCGTTAGTCATTCTCTAACTTCCCATACGTTCCACATGGCTGAACCATCTCAAGGTGTTCCTTTTTACATTCTCCAGCACATCCACACCCACATCACACCGCTCTCCTAATTCCTCATTTATCTGTCTATCCCTCCATGTAACTCCACATGCACTTTTCAAGTAACTTATATCCACCCCTCTTACTCTCACTATGATGCAATGCCTTCTTTACTTCCATGCTGACCACCCTAATCCTTGCCACTGCTTTCAGCATTCCTACAACCCTCTTCCCCTGTTTCATCCTCTCCCACACTTTATCCTCCATACAATCACATTTACTCATCACACTGTCCAAAAACTTGAATAAGCTGACATTCTCCTTAACCTGACCATTCAACTTAGCCTCACACTCTGTGACTGCACCCCTTTCGAAGACCATAACCTTACTCTTCCCAGCATTTACCATTTACGTTCCTCTCCACAGACCTTCTTTATCAACTCTGCCATAGGCTTTTTCTAAGACCATAAAGGGAGCATACAAATTGTTTCCCCTCTCTACATATATTTCAGCAACATATTTCAAGGAGAATATGTGATCTACACAGCCTCTTCCCTTCTTAAACCCGCCCAGCTCCTCGCCTACCCATTTCTTCTGTTTCAATCTCACTCTTTCGATCTTTACCCAACTGTACATCTTCCCTACTATGCTTAGGAGATATATCACCATGTGATAACCACACACTCCACGCTCCCTTTTACCCTTATACAAGGGGACTATTATGATTGTCTTCTAGTCTTTGGGCACACTTCCAGTCTCCCATGCTAGCCTACACCTTTTTTCATACCCATTCAATCACTATCACACCACCATACCTCAGCATCTCCTCACATATGATGCTTTCCTCAACTTCACCCTTTTTAAAGCCTCACACACCTCTGGCTTTCTGATCCATATCACATCCAACTATTTTTGCTTAAATTCTTACCAAATCCCTCATCTACTCTTCTCTTGCTTTCCCTCACTACTCTCTTTTTCTCTATGTACCTTTCCCTTTTCTGTCTCTCCAATTATGTATTCCTTCTATTACCCAACCAGTCTATATGCTTTCTTTTTCTCAACTTCTATTTCACCTCTTCAATTCATGCTGCTGTTCCTACACTCCTCTTCCTCTGTTCCAAACTCCCCATACTTATTTTAATGCTACAAACATCTCTCCCTTAAACACTTTGCTCACCTCTTCCACTTTCTCCATTCTCTCCAAAACAAACCTACCTATTATTCTTTCAATTTCTCTCTTGAACTCTTTCCTGAATTCCTCCTCCTACAACCTATCCACCCTCTTCATCACTCCACCTCCCTCCTGCCCTACTCTAGCTCTATTCACCTACTTTGTCTGTAACCTTATTTTAGCTACTACTACATTATGGTAAGACAACCCCCCAAGACCCCTATATAACCTAGCATCTAACAATGATTTAGTATATGCACTTTTGATATTGTGCTCTCCTTCCAGTGGCTGGTTTCTCAGCCATTGCATGGAAGTGTCGAGTTTCCTATTATCATAGATTATCTTAATGGTCTGCCTCCAACGGCTCCTCCTAGGTGGCATGTTAACCGAGCAGACTGGAATGTATTCTCTGAATTATTCTCGGGGAGTCTGGATCTGAGTTCCTTTGACACACACATAGTGGCATATGAGTACCTTGTAGATTTAATTCAGAACAGTGCACTGATTTCTATCCCACGGTTGACTGAAACTCCTTCGAGGCCTGTGGTTCCGTGGTGGGATAATACGTGTACTGTTTTGTGATGTGTCACTCGCTCTTGCTACAGGAGATACGAGAACAATGCAACTCAGGTGAACTACGTTATATACCGGAGAGCTCAAGCTAAACAACGGAGCTATTTTAGGAGAGCTAAATGGAATTTGTGGCAGAAGTATGCCGGATCTGTGCCACGTAGGACTCCTATCAATAAAGTATGGGTTAAGATCAAGAAGCTTTCTGGGAAATTTGTTTCTACTCCCCCTCCTTGCCTTCAAGTGGGTGATACTGTATCATCAGACCCTGTCATTGTCTCCAATATTCTTGTTCGGCACTATGCTGAGGTATTAGGTCCTTTTGGGCGTGCTCCAGTCCATCCCGTAAGTGCGACTGGCCGAGATTTGGAGGATGGTAATGCACCTTTCACCATGCAGGAGGTCATTCATGCTTTGCGTAATGCCGGCTCCTCTGCCCCAGGAGAGGATGGCATGCATTATGACATGATCAGGCATCTCCCAGAAGCCTTTCTGGGTTCTTTGTTGTGTATTTTCAATGAAATCTCAATGTATATAATATCTACAGCTTTACTCTCATCGTAGAGGTTGAGGATATCGTGGAAGAAGTCTAAGAGGTTTGTTAAACAAACTTTGGCAAATGAGTTTCAATGCGGATAAATGTAAAATACTACATATCGGATACCTAAATGAGAAAGCAAACTATTCGATGAATGGCACTCAGCTTAAGAATGTAAACAGAGAAACCGATCTGGGAGTAACAATATCGAGTAATCTAAAACCGAGTCAACAATGTTCAGAAGTTGTTAAGAAGGCAAACAAAATAATTGGCTTTATAGGCAGGTCATTTGAGCATAAATCCAAAGAAGTTATCCTAACCCTTTACAATTCCTTAGTCCGCCCTCTTCTGGAATACTGCGTTCAATCCTGGTGCCCTTATTACCAAAAAGATATAAACAAGCTAGAACGAGTTCAACGTAGAGTTACCAAAATGATACCTAGCCTAAAGAACAAACCATACGAAGAGCGTCTTAGAGAATTAAATCTATTTCCTTTAACCCAGCGCAGATTAAGAGGTGACTTAATTCAAGTGTTCAAAATCATCAAAGGCATCGACAATATGAACTGTAGTAAGTACTTCACTATCAACCAATCTAATTACACGCGGGGAAACGGTTGCAAAATTATTGGTAAATCTTTTAACTCACACGAATCTAAGAATTTCTTCTTCAATCGAGTTGTCAACTTGTGGAATGGGCTTCCCCGAAACGTTATAGACTGCATCACCGTTGATTCATTTAAACTCCGCCTAGACAAATATCTCGCATCAAACCCGCGACTGACTGCGTTTGTAAATGAATAACTTTATTTTATCCCCCCCTCAGTTACTAACCCATCTGTCCCCTACTAACTTCCTAATCCTTCCACGGACATTAGTTCCAGGGCAGTAATTCCCTTTCCAATGTTCCCTTACCCACTCTAAACCACTGTTTGGACACTTGATCCTCAGTGTTTTGGAGGACAAGCAACCTAGAAGGGTCACTATATATGTTGTTGCTTGATTTCCTTTGTACTCCTTTGTACTCCTTTGAGGGGAATTATCTCACTAAACCCCTACTGTAGTCCCAAGCAATATGGCCAAAATGGCAAGATATAACAGCCTCCCACCTCAAAAGATGGAGGAATATTGCCTCTCCTAGCCTGTAGAGGCTTGGATATAAGCTGAGAAGTGTTGGCAACTCTAGAGCAGTGCTCAAATGGTCGTGGTACCAGGCACTGCCTGATACTGGCAGTTACAAGGATTGTACATAACTGACGGCTCTCTGCCGTCGCTGGGACTGGAGAGTGATTTATCTACTGACGGCTCTCTGCTGTCACTGGTACTGAAAAGGTTAATCACACATTCCTTTGCTTTGAGTGCCAGTGGGATGTTTTGAAAGGATTTTTTTAGGCCTTGGCTCATATGAGGATGCTCGTTCTCGTTGGGCTCAGACTCAATTGAGGACGCTTGCCGTTCTTGGGTAAATGTTAATATTTTACCATATGAGAGTGCAGTAAAATACCTCTGGATAGCCGTCTCCTCAATTAACAAGATTACAATCAGTAGCTAAATTCATATTTGTTTTCACAAACTTACCAATTAATATATAAATAAACCTTACAAGTGAAATCAATGAAAGTAATGAATACTTGTGGTACTCTAAGGACTCGAACCTAGGATACTCACACCAGAATTCCTAACACTAAGCACTAGGCAAATTCCGTTAAGTCTCCCGCGATCCCACTGAAGCTCTTAACTCGTCCAATCCCAGCGACGGCTACTAGCCATCAGTAGATAAGTCACTCCCTAGTCCCAGCGCCGGCTAGTAGCCGTCAGTAATGTAATTTCCTTGTAACTGCGTGTATCAGGCTGTACCTGGTACCACGACCATTTGAGCACTGCTCTCGATATGGCAACACTTCTCAGCTTATATAAGACCCTCTGAAGGCTGGGAGAGCCAGTCTTCCTTCATCTCTTGAGGTGGAAAGTTGTTCTATCTTGCCATTTTGGCCACATTGCTTGGGACTGGGGGGGACTTTTATTACTGTATCCTACGGTACAGTAGGGGTTAAGAAAAAGGTCAGCACGATCATCACAGCGTGCAATACCACCGAGGATCATCAACACTATAATATAATTTCCAGTACCTACACACCAGGATACATTTACGGTAACGTGAAAACCCATAATGACTACTACCCACTTCTCATCTACCAAGTCACCACACCCACTTGTGCTATAGCAAAACAATTGAATCAACTCATTGCACCTTACTTCCCTGCAAAAATTCTCTGAGGTCAACAGATCAATTCATTGATATCCTTCGTACCACTACTTCTAGCCTCTCTAGATGTTCAAAGTCTCTTCATGAATGTCCCTGTCAATGACCCAGTCAAGATAATTTTGGAAAACACATACCATCATCCAACCCTGAGAAAAAGGTCTTTCATTTACAAATGCAATCAGTCGCGGGTTTAAGGCGAGGTGCTTGTCTAGGCAATGTTTAAAGGAATCAACGGTGCTGCAGTCTATAACATCTCGAAGAAGCCCATTCCACAAGTTCACAACTCGATTGAAGAAGAAATTCTTAGACTCATGCGAGTTAAAAGATTTACCATTAATTTTGCAACCACTTCCCCTTTTGTAATTTGATTGGTCCATTGTAAAGTACTTATTACAGTTCCTATTGTCGATGCTTTTGATGATTCTGAAGACTTGAATTAGGTCACCTCTTAATTTGCACTGGGTTAAAGGAAATAGACTAAATTCTCTAGGACACTCCCCATATGGTTTGTTTGTTTCTCTACGCTGAACTCGTTCAAGTATATTTTTATCTTTTTGGTAGGAGGGGCACCAGGATTGAACATAAAATTCCAGAAGAGGACGGACTACGGAATTGTAAAGTGTGAGGATTACATCGTTGGATTTATGATCGAATGACCTGCCTATAAAGCCAAATATTTTATTTCCCTTCTTAACAACTTCTGAACATTGTTGACTGGGTATTAGGTTACTCGATATTGTTACTCCCAAATCAGTTTCTCTGTCCAAACTCTTAAGCCGAGTGCCATTCAATGAATAGTTTGCTTTCTCATTTCCCGATATGGAGAACTCATTTGCCAAATTTGAGCCCAACTTGGTAGCTTATCTATGTTATTTTGCACATCTTCTGCATGTTCTTTTGAGAGTACAATATTTGCAATGTTTGTATCATATGCAAACTTTTGAGATTGTACAGGTGAGGCCCTCATCTATGTTATTTATATTAACTAGGAAGAGAACTGGCCCTAGAACCGATCCTTTGGGTACCCTGCTAGTTACATTGGTCCATTTCGTTGCTTTACCGTTTATGACTACCCTTTGCTTGCTTTCACTGAGCCAATTTTCCATACATCTCAACACTCCCACTTGTATTCCATGCGCTTTTAATTTTATCAATAAACGTTTGTACGGTACTTTGTCAAAGGCCTTTTGAAAATCAAGGTATATAATATCTACAGCTTTACTCTCGTCATATAGGTTGAAGATATCGTAGAAGAAGTCCAAGAAGTTAGTCAAGCAGGAACGTTTGTTATGGAAGGCATGTTGGGTATCTTTGAGTTTGTTATTTTCCTCCAAGTGATTTACGAGTCTGTCCCTTATGAGTGTTTCTAGCATTTCACTAAGGTCTTCTGTTGTAAAAACGGATGTAAAAAAGGTATTGAAGACATCACTCATCTGTTCTTTGTCTTTGGTCCAATCTCCGTTCTTATTTACTAACGATTCGCAACATGTAATGCCAGTTTTTTTTTTTTACTTTACTTAATTAACGTTTTGGATTTACGTCGTAGATGTATGAATTTTATTCGTTCTTCATAATTTTTCGAGGTCTTAAATCTTACATGAGCAATTTTCTTTGCATGCAAATAGTCTGCAATCTCTTTATTCCACCATTTAGGCTTATAATTATGGAATGAACGTCGGTTTTTCAATGGTATGTACGCTTGCACCACTTTGAAGTATGTGGTAGTGGAAAATACCCATGATTTATTTATGTTATTATTGTTACTCAAATAGCTCCAATCAGTTCTTTAAGTATTGCTCTAAGTTTATGAAAGTTTGCTTTTTTTTAATTTGGGACTTTCTGCTATTTGTTTCATTAATATTAAATCTTCTATTGAAACTGATCCTTCAATGGTCGCTGTTACTGAATTCTTCACCAACATTTAAACCCTCCACTAAATCTTCTTTCGTTGCATGTACATTGTACAAGGTCAATCACATTATTACCATGGGTCAGAGATTGAACAAATTGAAAAAGTGAACTTTCTTGCAAGTTGGCATAGAGGTCATGTCCGGAATGAGAAGGAAGCATATCACCCCACTTAGTTACTGGTAAATTAAAGTCGCCAAGAATTACGGTATCTTGAATGTTACATACTTCTAAACATTTGTTTGTAAATGTCTTGGTCTGTTTGCACTGATTGAGCTGGAGGTCTGCATATTAACTAGTAAAGCGCGAGGCTATGGTATTTGAAATGTCCCGCCATGCGAAGGTATTAGGTTCAATTCTCACCAAAATCGTCATATTTACTATATATATCATAATTATTTATCCATATGCGCCTATTTTACATATAATATGAACTTTGAAAATCAATAAAACAAGTGGTAACAGCAATTGGTTGGTGAAAATCGTATATTTTAGCCCCGCAGTCGTAATCTGACCCGGACCGGCGAGAGAGACACACCCTCCCTCGCTCATGTCTCTCATGGTACTGAGAGACTAGGAGAGCTCTGAGACTGGCTAGAAGGTTGAAGAAAGTCTCCCCCATCCTCCCCCCTCTCTCCCAGCCGTCCTTGCGCGAAAATACTCGATAAATATTGAGAATAATACCGGATAATTGAGGAGGGGGGAAAGGAGGGGAAGGGGGTGTTGGGACACATGTGGAGGAGTGATAGAAGGTGTGGAGGAGAATTATCTCACTGAATCACATATTGATATGTTTTGAGTGCCAGTGGGATGTTTATAAAATGTTTGTTTATGCCTTGGCTCTCAACCCGTAAAATATGATAGGCCTCACGGAATGCACGGTATTGACATGTGAAAATAGAATCCTTCAAATACTATGCCAGTGCCAGGAAATGTCTCCAAGTGACACCTAGTGACACCTAGTGACACCTAGAAAGTAGTAATATCTTCCTGTACCACATCCTCCTCTCCTCCCCCCCCCCCTCCTCCCTCCCTCAACTTGACCTTTTATTTTGTTCATTATAATGTTGTCCATGGCTTAAGAGGACATTCACCCTTGCCCTCCAAACCTCTTATGCAGGTTTTCGTCTTTCCTTGGTTAAAACTAGTGTTATTTTAGTTCCCTGATTATTTTTCAAGAGTACATAAGATATATTGACATACACAATTTGAGGTTTTGACATTAAGACAGGATTAAGACTTTCTTTGATAACAAAAACAGAACGCCTCCTCCATTTTTATTGATTCCAATTTTCTCAAACATAGTATAACCGGGAAGTGTATATTCTGCTACAAAATCTCTGTCTTCCGTATTTAACCAAGATTCTGTAATACCGATTATATTATAATTTTCTGTAAACACAATTTCCTCTAGATCCGAACATTTATTTTGTATGCTACTTGCATAGAGTACCTTTAGAGAACTATGGTTACATTAAATTGACTGCGCATTTTCCGAGTTTCCGGTTCTTGTGAGATCTACAATACCTTGCTTAGCTGCAAACGATCGACCCCATTTTTTGTCCGAAAATCCTTTACCGCATCATATAGCAGTTGACCAAAACGTGCTGCACCTGCCTGGTTCAGCTGAACGCCAGCTCTTGAAAACAAATACTCATCATGGTAGAAGTTGTTCGAGGTGTTGACGTATCCGATGTCCTGTTCCCTGCATAGGTCAGCAAGTCGAAAACTTATGCAGGTGGCTATATTGTAGAAACAGTTCTCTACACTGATCCTGGGGACAATCCCTAATACAATGATCCTTTGCGACTTTTCCTTGTACGATTTTATCAACTTACGGTATTTCTGCATAAGGTCCTCCGATCGGGTCCGCTGTATGCCATTAGATCCGACGTGTATGACGTACGTTGTGCTCGAGGGTGCCAGCCTGGAGACTTCTTCGACTGCGGCAATGACATCGTCCACCTCACCACCTGGAATGCAGAAACGCTTCTTGTTCTTGGGTGCCCTGGCGCAGAACTCCGTTAGTTGTCCACAGATCATTGAGTCGCCTACTAGCCTAATTTCTTTAGTTTCCTTTTCATCGTCTGATTCCGATAGAATCTGAAAGCAGTTGTGGCACTCGGTAATTTTTGTTTTAAGAGACAATGAACGGAGGAAGGAAAAACACAGATAAAACAAAAAGGTCCATGTGCCTAAAGGCATCCTCCATTCATAAAATGTTTGTAACAACTGGATTTAAACATTTGTAGATTGTAAGTTTGTGGAAAGCAATTCGAGGGAAGTGAATTCCAAAGAGTAGTAGTTCTAGGGATAAATTAATTTTGATAAGCAGAAGTTCTGCATTGTGGAGGAGAAAGTGTAAATTCATGGGCACTCTCAGCTTCCCTAGTTCTACGGGGAAAGATGTGGAGAGGCGGCACAATTGAAGCAAGTTCCTCGGAACAATTGCTGTGAAAATATCTGTAGAATAATGCAAGGGATGCAACGTTTCTTCGTATGGATAATGTAGGAAGGTCCTGTGTGATTGCAGGGTTATTGATTAATCTAATAGCTTTATTTTGAATTTTGTCCAACTGCCTCAATGCAACCACTCCACTTCCACTCCACAGAGGTGAACAGTAATCCATCTGAGAACGCATATGACTTTTATATATTACGGCCAACTGCTTGTCAGTGAAGAATTCTCGAACTGTGTACAGGAGTCCCAGTTTTTTAGAGGCATTCTTAGCAATGCTTCTAACATAATGTGTCCAGCTCAAGTTAGTAGTTAATGTTACACCGAGAATGTCAATACTAGGGGAAGTGGGAATATTTACATCATTAAAAAATATATGGGAGTCAGTGAGATTCTGTCGGTTAGAAAATTGAATGTACTTGGTTTTCTGTGCATTAAAGGAAACTAGATTCTTTTGTCCCCATTCTTCAATTCTAGAAAGGTCCTGGTTCAGAGAAATTGCAGTGCTAATTTTTGAATTTATAAGATCGGGTTGGGTGAAAGAATTGGTAAATGTGAAGGAACTGTGGAGTGTTGAGTCATCTGCGTACGAATGTATTGGATTATGAGTGGTAGATATGAGATCATTGATATGAATGAGGAACAGAGTTGGGGCCAAAACTGATCCCTGGGGAACACCAGCATTTATTGAGTGAAATTGAGAATAAAAGCCATCTACCATTACACATATTTTTCTGTTATGAAGATAAGAAGAAATTAGTGGAACTAATGATGCAAGGCCGTAGTGTGACATCTTCGACAATAAGGATTGATGCCAGACTCTATCAAATACCTTTGATATATCCAGTGCTATTGTATGTGTTTCACCATGTTGGTCTGTAGCTTGGTTGATTTGATGCGTAAGAAGGCAAAGAATGTCTGCAGTTGATCGACATTGTCTAAAACCATATTGCCTATCACTGATTAATTTATTATTCTCAAGATGCTTAATTATGTGATTATTTAATATAATTTCAAAGACTTTACCAAGAGTGGGATGATTTTCCTTGTCTTGCACTGAACGTTGTTCCTCACAACACAGAAGTTGTCTAGAGGGTGAGCCGAGTTGATATTTGGTTGAATCGGTTCATATACAGTATATATAAGATATATATACTAAATGTTTTTTTTATTCTCACAGCCGGACTTGAACCACCGACAATCAGAACAACCAATACTTTAATCCACTATACCACAGCGTGATAGAGGATACTTGTTTGTAGTGGATTAAAGCATAGACACTCGTCCTGACTGTTGGTGGTTCATGTCCGCCTGGGAGTATATATATATATATATATATATATAATTACATTTATGATCACATTGAATCTTAACCATTGGAATATTTATCTATAATAAGGTCAGCGTAACACTATTGTGTAGCATTTTGAATATGGTGTAATTCAAATTTAAAATATAAATAAGAAAGAAATAGTGACCATAATCTGTGACCTTCAACATTCACCTTGACCGTTGAATAACAAAAACACAAAATTTGGACAATCGTTGCATTGACCAACCAAATTTTCCAGCAAAATCTGGTGACGATAAGTAACCCGTTCAGTACAGTTCTGTCGGTTTCATTTCATACTGGATATTAAGACGATTTTATTTAGTTTATGAAGGGCCTCCATAAAATTAGCAGGCTTTCAACTATCTTAACTAACCCTTTCTAGTACCACTGATCCTTCATAAGCTCCACAAAATCGTCTAATTATGCCTAATATACAATACCAATAACGTCACCGGTACACAGAGGGTTCTTTGACCTTGACCGTTAACCTTAAGTATTACATATATATATGATTGGAATAATTATGTTAATTTAGTAAAATGCAACTAACAGTCATCAGCTTATTGAAAATTGAGTGTTTGTTTATGATGAAGGTTAACTTTTGACCTTGGCCTTTATGTCGGATTATATTTTTGTTTGCTTTGATGTAACACTAGAAAATAAATAAAGAGTGTAACATTTCATTAAAGATCATCAGTTAGTTTCAGAGGTATTAAAGGAATAGTTGACCTTGACATTTGACCTTCACCTTGACCTTCATGATGTCTGAAAATCTTACATATCAATTATCCCTTAAAGCACAACTGTTTCAACGAATTTTGTGAAGTTTACATGAATAATAATGAAATTAACATATTAACCTTATATTTGACATTGACCTGTGACCTTGACCTATCAAATGGAATTATGTTTATTCTTGTATGAACTTGGTCTAGGCATTCCGAATATGCATGTTATGCCTAATGAGAATCTTACATTAAATAGGAAATACTAGTAAAAATCATATTTCAACCTTTAACCCACTGAGCCCCAGCGACGCAAACAGTGCGTCGGCAATGTATGTAACGCTAAACCCCAGCAATGCAGACGTCTGCATCAGTGTCACTCCGGTCCTAATTACTCCGGTCCTATGGTACCTAGAGGGCTCAGATTTGTATGGGAACTGTGTAAATATCCCACACACCCATGCCGATGGTTGAAAACTCTCAAAGTCCAACCACGTGCGCGTGAGCGCGCAAAAACATGTTTTTTTGGGGAAATTACCTTCAATTTTTTACTCTTGTAAAATCCGTTTTCGGGGGCTCTGTAGGACCATTTTTTGAGTTTTTTAATCGGTTTTTCGTGGTTTATTCCTAACCCATTCGCTATTGTTTCTGGAAAAAACAAAAATCAGAATCAGCCGGTCCTGGGTGGTACATTTATAAATATTTAGCTGGTACTCAGCGGGTTAAGCTTGACCTTGACCTTCGACCTTAGAATTTCTTATCAAGGATTTAGTTAGCTTAACAGCAATGTTCGTATTAACTAGCGTTATGAATACGATGTAATTCGTATAAAAACTTATTGATTACAAATAGTGATCATATACTCTGACCTTGACCTTTGACCTTTGACTTAAAGTCAAATACATATATTTGAATGTCCGTCGCATTAACCAACTGAATTTGGCTGTATAATTTGGTGACAATACCTTAAACACTCTAGGAGGAGTTTAGGGAAAATGACAAATACTCTTGTTTTGACCTTAACCTCGGACCTTAAGTATATTCACAATATTTATGTGAAATTTGATATATATGATATTTAAGTAATAAGCCATAACACACAAGTTTCCGAAAATTTGAGTAATCTTTTTTAATAAATAATATAAGTAGACCTTTGACCTTCACCTGTGACCTTGACTTTTATGTAAGAATACATTTTGTTTTGCATTGACATTCCCCATGAAAAGCAAATGAGCATGCCTAATTTCATTGAAGCCCATCAATTAGTTTCATATATATTAATATAATAGTTGACCTTAGACCTTTATCTTGACCTTTATATGTCTCAACATTTAGCATTCTACTGTTCAATTAAAGTGCAACTATCTCACCAAAATGTGTGAAGTTTGCATGCAAAGTAAAGAAAATAGCATATCAACCTTTTATTTGACCTTGACCTGTGACCTTGACCTTTCATATGGAATTGAATAGTTTCTTGTATGACCTTGGCCTAGGTATTTCGAATATACATGGTAAGCCTAGTGAGAATCTAACAGTTAGTATAAGAAATACTAGTAAAAAAACTATTTTGACCTTTAACTTTGACCTTACCCTTTATAATATTTATCAAAAATTTAGGCAATAGGAAATCAAGGTTACCAGTAACTTGTAGTGAAAATGAAGACATTTGAATAAAAACTAAACATAAATAGTACAAGTTGACCTTTCACCTTGACCTGTGACCTTGACCTTTATGTAAGAGTCATTTGTTTTAGTTCATTGACATTACCTAGGAAAATCAAATAAGCATCACTAATTTCATTAAAACCCATCAGTTAGTTTCACATTATATACGTAAGAATTTTATGGGTAGTCAAATGTATTCATAGGGTTAACTCCAGGTAGGAGTATTAGGACGTTTTGAGTTATGATCCTATATTTATGATAAGGGTTAACTGTTGACTCTATATAAGGCTGACTGAAGGTGTCGATGGTCTTAAGAGATGTATATATTATATTTTAGTTATAGGTTGATTGTAGATGTTGATCTCAGCTCTCGATCTCTGCTCGTTGATTGATATGTTAATTAGGTAGATAATTGTATCGCTGCCACCATCCCACTTATACCTTATACATGTTATATATAGGTAAAGGGGGAAAAAAAGATCTCTGGTCCAAAACCACTTTGATATAATATTATATTCAAGTACAAACTGAAATAATATACAGAGTACTAAAACTTAAGTAAGTGAGATAGCCTTCCCTATATTGAGAGGGAACTCTAAAAGGCGACTTGTCTGGCCTGTGGTTATAATCTATCTGTCGTCCAAACTCCTCCCTACCTCTCAGCTCTGCTGCTCTGCCACACCCTTCAGAATCATGGAAATTTACCAAGACCCCTTCTATCGCATGGTAACAGTGGAGAGGTACCAGGAGTGTTGAGGTAAGCTTATAGGTTGTAAGCAGATATTGACTCATGACATTCTGACAGGGAGTTACAATGGATAACCTCGAGATTGTACAGTTGCCTTCAATAGATCAATTATAGAAGTATAATAGCTTAAAAATATATGATAGATGGTTATAATGATTTCATAATAAATAGTATAATCATGAGATGTCATACCTTGACCTTTGACCTTCACGATATGTGTCAACATTTAGTATTGTCCTTTCCATTTAAAGTGCAACTATCTTAATTTTTTTTTAAATTTGCATGAAATGTAAAGAAAATAGCATATTGACCTTTTATTTGACCTGTATCTGTGACCTTGACATATCATATGGAATTGTATAGTTTCTTATTTGACCTTGGCCTAGGTATTCCAAACATACATGGTAAGCCTAGTGAGAATCTAACATTTAGTATAAGAAATACTAGTAAAACCTTATTCTGACCTTTGACTTTGACCTTTGACCTTATCCCTTGGAATATTTATCTAACATTTGTGTAATACGATATAAAAGTTACCAGTTAATTGTATGGTGAAAATGAAGATATTTGAGTAAAAAATATATATATATATAGTAAAAGTTGAACTTTGACCTTGACCTGTGACCCTGACCTTTATGTAAGAGTACACGTTTTGTTTTATTGACTTTGCCCTAGAAAATAAAATAAGCATGCCTAATGTAATTAAAACCAATCAGTTAGTTTCATATATATTAATAGAATAGTTGACCTTGACCTTTGACCTTTATCTTGACCTTTATTATGTCAATATATAGTATTTTCCTTTTCATTTAATGTGCATCTATCTTACCAAATGTGAAGTTTGCATGAAAAGTAAAAACAAACAGCACATTGACCTTTTATATCACCTTGGCCTGTGACCTTGACCTTTCATATGGAATTGTATAGTTTCTTGTATGACCTTTGCCTAGGTATTCCGAGTATACATGGTAAGCCTAGTGAGAATCAAACATTTAGTTTAAGAAATACTAATGAAAAACTTATTTTGACTTTTGACCTTGATCTATGACCTTACCCTTTAGAATATGTATCTAAATTTTGTGCAACACGATATCAAGGTTACCAGTAACTTGTATAGTGAAAATGAAGATATTTGAGTATAAAGTAAATTATATTGTTAAAGTTGATCTTTGACCTTGACCTGTGACCTTGACCTTTATGTTAGAGTATTTATTTTTGTTTTAATTGACATTGCCCTGGAAAATCAAATAAGCATGCCTAATTTCATTAAAACCCATAAATTAGTTTTATATATATTAATAGAATAGTTGACCTTGACCTTTGACCTTTATATTGCCCTTTATGATATGTTTGTCCAAATGTACTATTTTCTGTTTCATATAAAGTGCAACTATTTCACCAAATGTTGTGAAGTTTGCACGGAAATTAAAGAAAACATAATATTGACCTTTTATTTGACCTTGACCTTTCTTATGGAATTTTATAGTTTCTTGTATGACCTTGGCCTAGGTATTCCGAATATACAGTACATGGTAAGCCTAGTGAGAATCTAACAGTTAGTATAAGAAATACTAGTGAAAAACGTATTTTGACCTTGACCTTTGACCTTACCCTTAAGAATATTTACCTAAAATTTGGTCAATATGATATTAAGGTTACTAGTAACTTGTATAGTGAAAATGAAGACATTCAAGTAAAAACTATAAAATATGAAATATTGACCTTATTTTTAACCTTGATCTTTGACCTTAACCTTTCTAAGTTAAATGGAAAATTTCTTTTTGACTGACCCTTCGCATTGACCATATGGACATACCTGTGAGATTTGGTGAAAATCCATCAAACGGTCTAGGAGGAGTTTCTGGACAGACAGACGAACGACGACGACGATGACGACGGACGACGACGGACGACAGACAAGCTGACTGGTGGAGCACATTATACGGGCGGGATCTGTGTGCGCGATACCCTCTGCTTCGCAGAGTTATAATACATATACATAACTATCCCTTTAAAATCCCTGCCATCAGCCTGCCAATCAACCAGTCCTCTGTGTTCACAAATACACCTGTGCAACTGGATTGCTGGATTTTGGTTCCCTGCCGCAGTCTTGGTTAACCCAGCAAGTGCGGATCTCATCATAAGAGTTTTACCGGTGCACTGCGGAACTCCTCATATAATTCAAGGCCTAAAAAAAAAACATTTAAATCTGCCCAATATAATTTTATTTTTTATTTTTTTATTGCCCCTTGGCCATGCCAAATATCACTCCTCCACACACCCTCCTTCCACCCTTCCCCCCTCCCCCCCCCCCTTCAATTATCACCTATTCTCCCTGTTATTCCCTTATTCTTAGGTATATTTTCGTGCTAACATTAGCGAGTTGCTAGCAGGGCGTGGTCATCTGTGTTACCAAGCGTGGGAAAGAGCGAGAGAGAGACTACCACGCAACAGTGTCTCTCCAGCCGTCGTGACGGCTGGCTGGCTGGCAGGCTGCCTCAGCCATAAGTTATGTAACTATCGGCCTCTATCGCTGATTTTGACCATCCAAACGCTGTTTCCACTTGTTTTATTGTTGTAACAGGTTAATACCTTTATAATCAACGTAAAATAGGCGCATATTGATAAGTATTAATGATATTTATGGTACGATGACGATTTGAGTTTAGGAAACAGTCTAAATACCTCCGCACAGGGAGGGGTGGCCAATACCCCACCTACGCAGCGGAGAGGTTAACAGAACTTGACCCGGTTGGCTGAGAAGTTGCTTGAAAGTTCTGGTGGTCTGTACTCTCTGCCCTTTACCGTCGAAAATAGCTATGAGCCGACGGAGCCGGTACTGAGGGTCAGTTGGGAGAGGCATAGTGCCTTTCAACTGACAGGCACGTGCCTCGGGGGCTCTATTTATAACCTCGTCCGGATACATGATTGGTGGACGGCTAACTCTACCACTGCGTGTAATTGTTTCTGCGGTGCCCATTGGTTTAGAGGACTTTGCTGGACTCTCATCCGGGAGGTCAGTCGTTCTGTTTTCCTGTGACTTATTTATTTAAGTTAAAGGGTACTACTTATGTTTTTACCCTCAGTAAATACTGCTTTTCCGTTCATTTTTGCTCGGGGATACTCTTCCTCACTACTTAAAGTCTCATTGAAATTTCTCTCGGGTTTGAAACTTCGCTTTCGGGGTCCGTAGAATTATCGTCATCGGTAAGTTCTCGGGATTCCCCCTCCCCGCTTGTCGTAATTTCCTCGGTTCCCCCATTTCTCTCTCGTTCTGACCTGGAATGACTCGTTTTGGTTACTCTGTAAGACTGCTAAAACGGAAAGGCCCCATTTTAATCCCCTCTCCGAATGGGATCTTCTGTCTTATAACGAGTTGAAAAATAATCCGAATTATTAGCCGCGAATTCCATATCTTCGTCAATTTCTTCCTCGCTACTCCACTCGCTCATGTCTGGGGGTAAAATGCCCTCATATCGTTTGGTATTGCGAATATGCGTAGCCGAAACAATATTTCCATGATGCAAATATAAGAACTTGGTATTGTCCATTTATCTCCACAACCCGGAAGGGCCCCTCATATTTCTCTTCCAATTTACCGGTCCGTGCGGGATCATGTCTCTTGACCAGAATATATGGATTATTTAAGGTAAGTTTCTTGGCTGCCGTTGAGTAACTTGGGTATGAAGTTGTTGCCGTCTTTCCCCTTGATCTCGCAGATGATGTTCTGGTCGGGAGTATTTGGCGGAATTGACGGGATAGGGCAATAGTCGTTCTTGAGGTAGTTTCGGTATAATTCCAAAAATAATCTCATAGGGAGAATACCTGGTAGTTCTACAAACGGTGGTATTGATTCCCCATACAATTTCTGGCAATAGTTCCGGCCAACCTCGGGATATTTCTTCCCCTTGCGAACTTAGACTAGCACGTACACAATTCGCTGGTAACCGATGATTTCTTTCACATACAGCGTTCCCTTGTGGATAATACAGGGAGGTATGTTGAATCTGGTAACCCAAAGTATCCCCTAAATGTTGCCAAATTTCATTATTAAACTCCCTTCCTTTATCATTCAGAATACACCCGGGGGTGCCATACACAAAAATGACTTTCTCCAGAATACTATTAGGTACAGTCTCAGCTTTCTTGTCCGGAATAGCACAAGCAACCGTATATTTTGAAAAGACGTAGACACAAGTCAAAATGTACCTTTTGTTCGTCTGTCAAGGCAGAGGTCCCATAATGTCCACAGACAACTTCTCCCACGGTTTTCCGGCCAGAATGTGTCCTGATGATTGTTTGGGTCCTCGTCCGTCTTTCCCTCTCTGATGCCCCAAACAACTTTGGATCACTTCTTTTAACAATTGTGTCGGCTTGTGAGGTCCCGTGCCTTTCATTAAACTGCTTCAAGACTCTAGACTGACCTAAATGAGCCCTCTTCCCCTCCTGTCCGTGGAGAATTTTAATCATATGTTTAGCCTCAAGGTAATCTAATTCCACCCGATCCTTAGAATCCCTCCAGGCTCCCTCAGAAAATGTTACTTCATCTCCACAATTTGGGAGCGCATCATTCTCTTCGTGTTGGGTCGAGTGGGTTGGACTGGTGCTACAGGTAATCTGGATGGACCATCGGCATTGGTATGTAATTTACCCGGTCGATACCTAACTTCAAAGGAATATTCCTCCAGAATCCCCTCCACCAAACAAACAATCCATCTTCTGTCTTCATTTTTCTAAGCCATTGTAAACTATGGTGGTCCATGAAAACTTAAAAATGAACTCCGGCCAAATAAGAACGGAAATATTGTACAGCCCAGACTAAAGCTAGACATTCTTTTATAGTAACGCTGTAATTTTGTTCGCCCTTATTCAGGGTCCGGTTGGCGCATGCCACTATGCCTTCTTTCCCGTTCACCTTCTGGGCCAAGACTGCCCCTAGCCCTTCATCAGAAGCATCGGTGTACAATTGGATAAATATTGGTAAAATCAGGATGACAAACAATGGGATTAGAGGTTAGCTTTTGTTTTAGGTGATCAAAAGCGATTTGACAGCTCTGGTCCCAGTCAAATTTCCTCCCTTTTTCAAGTCTCTTAGTCATAGGTCGAGCAATTTTTGAAAAATTCTGTATAAATCTCTGATAATAGGAAACCATTCCCAGAAACGCTCTGATTTCTTTGACAATGGTGGGGGGTGAAATTTCTGGGATAGCTTTTTCTTTAAGGGGGTCAGGTTGAATACCTTTCTTGGAAACCACATGTCCTAAGTATGCTACTTTGCGGGCCCATAATTGGCACTTGGAAGGTTTTAATTTAAGTCCTGCCCTCCTGATTCTCTCTAATACTTCTTGTAGTCGGTTGATATGCTCCTCCCAATTGTTCGAAAATATTATAATATCGTCCAGGTAAGCTAGGCAAGTTCTCCATGTCAATCCCATCAGGACTTCATCCATGACTCTAATAAAACTGGCTGGTCCATTACAAACTCCGAAGGGTAAAACCGTGAACTGGTAGAGTTTACCTTCGCTCGTGGCAAACACGGTTTTCTCCTGGTCCTCTGACCTAACTGGTACTTGCCAGTACCCACTTTGTAGATCTAGGGTGGAAAAACACGTTGACCCATTTAGTGATTCTAGAGAGTCATCAATATGAGGTAGGGGTTGAGCATCTTTGATGGTAACATCATTCAGTTTGTCTGTAATCTACACAGAACCGAGTGGACCAATCTTTTTATTTTACTAAGACTACCGGAGATGACCACGGACTGTAGGATTCCACTACTATTCCTTGCTTAACCATATCATCTACCTGTTCTTTCTCCTTCTGTCTCATAATGATATTTTGTAGTCTATAGGGTTGTCTGATAGGGGGTCCTTGAGTATGTATCTTGTGGGTGTGTCAGGCTCGGGCCGATCAGTGGTCCCCTTCATCTTGGGCAACTACATCTCTGTAAGCCCAAAGTAGTTCATGTAAGGTAGCAGCTTAGTCTGACATCCATTGTTTTGGGATCTCAGGTAGGCTAAGTTAGTTGGCCAGTTAGTCCCAACAGTGGTGGGTTGCGTGGGTGAAACTTGTCCTAACAGTCTTCCCTTTTGGTAATTGATCGTATTCTCTCCAAACTTAGCAAGGACTAATTTCCTCTGATCGGTAGTAATAAAGGTGGGAGATACTCTCGCTTCATTCTGTGCATCTGGTTCAAAAATCCCGGCGTTCATTCCCCTGATATCTGGGAATTTCTATCTTTCTCCATGTTATAGGGTGGATAGAAATTTTTCCCGTGGTCGCTACTATTTGGGGTTGTAGTGTGGTCGTCGTGTCTTTCGTGCCGCACTGTATGGTTATCCCCAATTGACTCATAAGATCTATTCCCAGATATCCATCTACTGCGCTGTTGGATTTTCCCGATAGAACACAAAAATCGGTGGTGAATTTAATTCCTTTCCATTGTACCACCAAGGTGTTAGTTCTCCCTATAATCGTCAATGGTTGACCTCCGGCTCCTGACAGCTGAATACTAGTTTGGTTTAGTGGTCCTATTTTTTTCTGACCATTTTTCACAAAATTCTCCAAAAGACAACTTGTATTTGCCCCGGTATCTATTAACATGTTTGCGGCGGCTTCCCCATTTATTACTATCGTTTCACAAGGCGTTTGTCTCTCTAATATATTAACCTCGCCATATCGCCTTGCCATGAGAAGTTTAGGGGATTTTTTTTGGATGCTAGACATCTCAACACCAAGCCATCTCACCACACAAACAAGACGAGTCACCTCAACACCATGCCATCTCATGACCAGACCTTTTCTTCACCAGTCGGTTTCATCGCCATACCAGCTAAATACCAAGCCAATTCAATACCAAGGCATCTCAATACCACACGTTGCCACATCTACTGTCCTGTACAGCGATCATGGGTACCCTACTCCCTCTCTCTCTCTCTCTCTCTCTCTCTCTCTGTCTATCTATCTATCTAGTAAAAATAAGGATACAAATTACTCTCTACCCACTACAGGGAAAAGTGTTCGTTTATATTGACACACACATAGGCCTACACGTATTATATATACACTATTAATTATATATATATATATATATATATATATATATATATATATATTGCAGTACCGGTGATGTGTGTTTTATATTTCAAATATATTTAGACGGCTTTGCACTGCTTAGGAAGGATTATGTTAGCTAAGGTGCATTGAGATGGTTTGTAGCACTATAACTGATAGACGTCCTTCCTAATTTGAATAAGATGGCATAATAGTTACTAAAATAAAATAATGCAACCGAACTATTTTATTCGGTACCGTATATTAAATAATTTAAGATATGATAGAGGTTTACGGTCTATTTGTCCACAAGTCTTTTCGCCCTTACTAGAAATTTGTTCGCCCAAACAATACAGTTTGTTCGCCCACACCTTGAAGTCTTTTTGCCCACACTTTGAAGTATGTTACCCTCCCACACTCTAAAATGGCTTATAAAGGATGCATGTTTTGTTTTTGTATTATGTTGACGACAAAATGTTGTCCATTCATAATAAAATAAGCTATGATTAATTTGTGTTATCTCTTTTCCGAACTTAACTTAGTTTAAATATCTTCAGATTAATTGGTTACCTTGTCATCATATTCATATTACTAACTCTGTGTAATGTTGAGGCTAAGCATTTTGTTTTAATCCACATTGTCTGACCCATTCAGTATATACAGTATAAGACTTCCATATAAGAGAGAGAGAGAGAGAGAGAGAGAGAGAGAGAGAGAGAGAGAGAGAGAGAGAGAGAGAGAGAGAGAGAGAGAGAGAGAGAGAGAGAGAGAGTATATATAGCTCATATTCAAGGAGCAAATCATAAAAAAATATATATAACAATACTAGTGAAGCATTGTACAACTAGGATTGTCCTGTGTTTGAGTGTGTGAGGAGACTAATGATGTGACCGATTAGAAGGACTAGAGTAGGAGGAGAAGGTATAATAATTATATAGGATTAACTCGGTCACCTTTCCCCGGCCACTTTTCTGGGCAACTATATTCTGGAATATCTAATGTTAATTTTGGAAGCTTATAAATATAGGTTATTATTAGAATGTATATCATGGTCATTATATCATTCAAACTCAGTATAGTTGTCAATTATATACATAATAGCGCCTCATAGTGCTTCAGTCATATTTAAACAAACTATATCCGGGTATATCAAATTCTGCTAAAAAAATGATTGGATTCTGTATTAATCCATGTTTCAGTAAGCGCTATTATGTCTATATGTTCATTGCTAACAAGTGCTCTAAGTTCGTCCACTTGATTACATAAACTCCTACAGTTTGCGTAATATAATCTCAATGTATTTCTTTTACTGGTGTCTGGTGGACCTTCTTTTCTTCTATTAGTATCTATTTGACTGTTGTTATTATCTTGTACTAAGGTAGATATTGTACCACTATTTATACGACTAACTTCTATTACTCCATTATCACCTATTGTTTCACTGTTATTAAAAACATCTAATTTCCTTTCCTGACTATTCTTTCTATCACCTAATTTATTTAGTTTTCTTTTGATGGGACATTTCCAATTTAAAACCCCACCTCAACTGCTCTATCAACTAACTTTCCTAGCATCCCTATCCCTTTCCTACTTAAATGCACCCCGTCCCTTGCGTACAAGCTATCGTGACTGTAGTAGAGGCTCCAGTTGTCTACGAATGGTAATGACAGCTCTTTGCACAGCTTTGCCAGCCAGCAATTAAAACCAATTGCTCTGGACAACCATTCACGTCTGACACCTCGTCTTGGCAAGATAGAGCAAGCAATGAGAATTCCACCCTTCATCCTAATATTATCTAAGGCTACCCTATACAACTTACGCAGTTCAACATTGGTAAGCTTACCCACGTCATTGCTACCTGCACTAAGTACGACTATGGGTTTATCTCCAAAGTCGTCAATGACGTCCTCCAATCTCTCACAAACTCTACCTATACCTGCCCCTGGGAGACACTCGAGCTTCCTAACTTTGGTGGAGAGATTGTCACCTAATAATAATAATAATAATAATAATAATAATAATATTTATTCAGTTAGCAATTGACAGAGTTGGTACCACATAGTATGTTACAAATATGACATGTACCAGCCTTGCATAATTCCAACTAAGGATTGCCCAATAAGGCCGTTAGGCGTATTTCCATAGGGGTCCTTGTGGGATTAGGTTAGCTGGGGAAAATGGGGAGGATAAAGAAATAGATACTTTAGAGAAAGTATTTCTAGGGGGTTATTTTAAGATACCTTACATCCTATAGTAAATATCAGTAATCCGTAATCAGTAATCATTTCGTTTGGTTTGTCTATCTCTTATGTTGTATTTAGTAGTACACATAAGCTTGGTGCTCCCTTCTCGCAGCTGTCCGGTTCAGGCGTTCCTTCAGGCTACGTCTGAAGGAATACAGTGTTCTCTTTTCACGGACTGACTGGGGTAGGTCGTTCCAGTCTTTGATGGCGGTGAAGAAGAATGTTTGCTTACCCTGTCCTTGGATTCTCGGGACCTTAAAATTAAACATCCTGTTTCTTGTATTATGTCCACTCCTCTCATTTGCTTTAACAAAATCATTCTTTAGATACTCTAGAGCTCTGTCATAGAAAATGTTGAAGGCATTAGTGAGCCTGATTTGTTTGGCCCTGTCAGAGACATTGAGCATACCTAGTGACTGAAGTTGTTCCTGGCCAACATGTGATCTGGGTCCTAGGTTCAGCATGAACCTAACCATTTTATTTTGAGTGACCTGAAGTTTGTGCTGTGCTGATTTAGATGATGCAGAAAAAGTCAAAAGTGTATTTTGGTGTAACATTTTGCAATCCAAATGCGTTCGGGTGTATGTCTTTATCTCTGTAGAAATTTCGAAAGGTGGCCGTTGTTGTCGTGTATTTATTGAGAGGTTGAGGTAGGTTCTGTGCAAGTGTGTTTGCTATGGAGGTGAAGAAGGAGTTGAAGTAGGTTGAAATTTGTCGTTTATCGTGGCAAACCTGATCATTAATGGTGAGAGCAATATTAGTGTTAGACGAATCCCTTGTCTTGTTACTGTAGCCTGTTGTTTTTAGGTGCCTCCATAGTTTCTTTGGGTTATTCTGATATTCCTCTGCCTTATTGCGAAAATAATTAGTTTTCGCTGATTTTATTTTCCTACTTAGTTTATTCCTGGCCCTGTTGAACTCATGATTCAGACCTTGATCCTGTCTATGTTTCGCTAGCCTTTTTAACAGATTGTCTCTGTGTTCCAAATGGTGTAGTATGTCATTGTTGATCCATAGGTCTGACCTTGCTTTAATTCGTATGTCTTTCAGAGGAGCTATTTCGTCTAGAATGTTTGTGATGATGGTTCTGAAGCCAACCCATGCGTCATTAACGTTTGTACTTCCAAACACTGGAGACCAGTCTGTATTCCATAAAATGTCCTGAAATGTTTCTTTATTGTAGTTTCTGAGTGACCTTGTTTTGATAACCTTGTGATTCTCTAGGGTAATTTTTGTGGTTTTTCGTGTGCAATATGTGACGAAGTGATCACTTATCCCAGTCTGTATAACCCCTGATTGGGATATTTTGTCCTCTCTGTTACAGTTTATGTGGTCTATTATTGTGGCAGTGTTCTCAGAGATACGTGTGGGGGTTGTGATGAGTTGTTTGTGATTGTGCATTGTCAGTATATGCCTATATTCTCGTACAAGCCTATTATTTCGTTGTTTTTTAACACAGGTTAAAATCCCCTAGTATGATGGATTCATTCCTAGGGTCTAGCGATGACAAAGTTCGTTCAAATTTGGTCAAGAATTGTGTGTCGTCTGGTGGCCTATAGCATACCCCGATTGTGATGGGTCTTGTCCTCGGCAGGTGTAGATCGATCCACAGAGCTTCGTGATTTTCTACATGGAGGTCGGTCCTAGTTGTGTGTGTGAGGTTGTTTTTACATACAGACATACTCCTCCCCCATGCCTATTGCGATCATTCCTAACCATATTGAAACCTTGAATGTTTATTTCACCATCGTTTATACTTGAATCCAGCCAGGTTTCTGTGATTGCAATTATTGAAGTTTTGGCCTTATTAGCTAACAAGTTCATTTCTGACAATTTATGGTACATTGATCTGGCGTTAATGTGGATAAGATGGAGCCCTTTGTTGGTGAACACTCTGTATTCATCTTTGATTTTGAATGTGTCCTGGCTGGATTCTGAGTTGTTAATACTAATTGGTTCATTTACATTAATATTCGGTAATGAATGCAAGGTGCACATGTTGCATAGGAATTCCCGTTCTTCACTGTTGGTATTCTTAGAGATGCACTTCATGTGAGCTACAGTTTTACACTTAACACAGTTTAGGATCCTTTGTTTTCTTGTTATGAGTGATTCACATATTTCACAAATGATTTTAGGACCTTTAATAGCTACTTCCCTACATTTATCGCATTCCACTTCTTGTCTGCTAGTAACGTAAGTACATCGATCGTGTACTGTTTCATTACATCTACTACATTGTGACGTTGTAGTAGTCGGATGTACTCCTTTTGTTGAATCCAATATCGCACACTATACATATTTTCCTGTTACTGTTCATCGTACGTCTGGCGGTGTGGTGATCAGCTGTGCGCCGTGAGCGGCTGATGGTGTGTGAGCGCGTGAGATGGGGACAGGTTGTGGCTCCCCCTTGCCCCCTCCCACCCCTACCTGTATTTGTTGTTTGATGTCCTTGTTCTTGGCCGTTGTTGCTGCTTTATTGTTGATGTTGTTGCGACTGATCCCTTCTTTTTTAGCTGTTCTGGTTGCATGTTGAGCTACCTGGGTCGCCGATAGTGTTGGGTTGTGTTGTAGTAGGTTTGGTTGATTTGTTGTGCAGCGGCGTCGTGTTGTGGGGGGTGGGTGGTTTCTCTTGTTGTCTTTCTTGTTCGTTGCTGTCACTTCATTGTCGATGTGTTTGCTAGAGCTTCCTGCTTGTTTGGGTGTTCTGGTTGCATGTTGTGTTACTTGGGTCACCGATATCTGTGGTAGTGATGATACAGTTGAGGGTAATGTTGAGTAGGTAGAGTGTTGGCACTGTGCTGGCGGTT
This sequence comes from Paralithodes platypus, assembly GCA_032716605.1. Classification (NCBI taxonomy): domain Eukaryota; kingdom Metazoa; phylum Arthropoda; class Malacostraca; order Decapoda; family Lithodidae; genus Paralithodes; species Paralithodes platypus. Next base: position 58,340,602 of record CM064578.1, read on the forward strand.
GCCCTGCGGTCTTGGTTGTGAGTTGGAGCGTGACGGGAGACTTGGGTGCCTGCTGGCCCAGTTTGTTATAACGAATTTTACTGCTAGGGACTGTTGAAATGTCGGTGTCTGCCTTACTTGTTTGGTGGTGAGGTTTCTTCAACGTTGAACTAGGGCCGGGGTTGGTCTCTACATCTCCGCAGCTAATTAGAGTGTAGCACAATAGCTGTTGTAGCGAGGTTGTGCCAGAGTACTTGCCAAGCTGCGGCGTCTTCCCGATATATGAAATAGACCAGGCAGGAATGGTGACAGAAATTTCACTCGTGTGTGATTTCTGTGTGACGAGGTCCCTCAATACTTGTTTAGTGTTGACCTGGTACACTACCGGTCCCCTCTGCACCTGTATATCAGCACAGCCCCTCTGGATGTTGAGAAGGATGATACATAGAGAGAGGGCTACGCCCGCACCTATACCTAATACCTAACCATAGAGTCTCCAACAACATTGATAAGCTTACACTTACCTTTATTTGTAGTTTCCTTACCTCCCTTTCTCGTGTTTTCCTCGCCCCTGGAAACACTCCCAGCCTCGCTATCCTTCACTTTTTTATTTTATTTTTATTTTGTTCTATATGATTGAGGGAGGCAAAAGGCTGAACTGCCTATAGCGAGTGCCTCTCCCATAGTTGAAAGAGTGACAGGGCCTAAATCAAGGGATGTTCGGGCCAAAATGCCTGGACACACAGAGTTTGAAGCAATTTAAGTCATAGGAAGAGGGAAAGACTGATTCTGGGAGAGAGTTCCAGAGCTCAGCTGTTGAGTAGAAGAAAGTTTGAGAGTAACGTTTCACTCTTGGGTTGGAGAGTTGCACAGAGTAGGGGTGGGATTGAGTTACAAGACGGGTACCACGTGCCCTACGTCAAGGAGGTGGTATACACTGGGAAAGCTCTGAGGAACACTGATTATTATAGTAGCAATAGAATAGCGAAAGAGATGCAACATTGCGGCGGAGAAAGAGAGATTGCAGAGAGTTGGTGAGTGGACGGGAGTTAATGATACGAAAGGCCTTCCTTTCAACTTTGTCTAGGAGAGCGGTGTGAGAGGAACCTCCCCACACATGTGAACAATACTCAATACAAGGACGCACTATGCCCCTGTACAGAGCAAGAAGCTGTGCAGGGGAAAAGAACCCCCTAAGGCGGTTGAGCACACCCAGCTTCTGGGAGGCTGCCTTAGCAAGACTGGTAATATGGTCCTTCCAACTGAGAGCAGAAGAAAAAGAGACATCAAGAATGTTGAGAGAAGATGAGGGATTGATTTTTGTATTGTTGAAGAATAAGGGATAGTCCGCTGGGAGCTCCTTACGGGTAGATAGATGGAGAAATTGGGTTTTGGAAGCATTAAAGGTAACAAGGTTTCCTCTGCCCCAATTGTTCTCCATCACACTCATCAGGTAAGGTGATGAACTTGTTGGTGGTCTTAAGTGGCTCCTTTTTCAGCTTGCAGGTCGTTGCACTTGTCGCAACCACTTTCCAGGGAGCTTCACGATCCCTAGGAAAACTAGCCTCACTCTTCTTCTCCACCATGGCTAGTTTCAAGGCCAAATTTTCATCTTTTAGACATTGAACCTCCTACTCTACATTCTCCAGCCTTTCCTGCAAAGCAAGACAAAGCTGGAGAATATGGGAGGAGGTAGCAATCTCATCAACACAAGCCATGTTTCACTAAAAAAAAATCACTAGCACCAAACTAAGGGGTAAACAGGTTCACTGGCGGTCACTAAGGACGTCCGCACTGGTCACTTCCGCCAGGTACCTGCAAGCTTAGGGTTTTGCACGAAATGGCTCAGGGTTTAAGGACAGCTTTCTGTAGTACTGAATTGCCCAGCTTGGTGGCTCTGCCCAGTCTGCCCTTTACTCCAACTTTTACTGTTTTTGAGTATATGAGTCGGCGAAGTGCCAACCGGTCCTTTCCTGGAGGAGCTGTTGTCAGCTGTGTCTCTGGGCGCCGTCTGTGCTGGAGATGGACACCGGATATCAGGGTTAGCTAACCGAAATTCTGCTCGCTGACAGGATGAGAGAGGAAAATCTCTTTGTGCTTGTATTTCCTCCAGTTTTACTCCCACAGATTAGGTAGTATAGAAATGCTCAGGCATGAAGCACAAAACGAAAGTATAAAGGAAGGCAAGCATGTTGGAGGAAGAAAAGAGTGATACGTATAGAGATGTTGCATCACAGCATCTGCTAGCACTGAAGATGATACCAGACCAGATGGCTGGAGTAAAATAGGAAGGAAGAGTAATTGGACAGAGGAAAAACAAGATGAGAAGTGAGAAGTACAGTAGAAGACTGAAAGTTCTCGGGCTCAACCAAGTTGCTTCATTGTAAGCAATATAATTATATATGTATTGTATAGTTTTATAATAGCTTACTGCTTAGTTACCTTTAAAGTTTGTCTTGTGTTATGACATAGAACATTATGCATAAATATTATCTGAATGTTTAAATTACTCAGAATTTTGCCTGATGATTAACTGATTGTCGTCTGACTTTCACTCAAATGTATGCCTCTGACAAGCATATTTCAAGTTTTAAAGGATATGAGAACACAACAAGAGTACAATTAGCCTAAATGGTATTAGACACAATTATACCCTAACATAATCATGTACATAATGTTGTTATTGCATTGAATATGAGCATAGTCGCATTAACTTATCACGGCACATCATACATACCTTCCCAATGCTTTTGTGGAAAATTTAAGGAATAAGGATGAGTACTATAATATCGATATCCTAAAGTCCAATACTTATGATTAATGTCTCGGAGCACTGATAGACAGTTAGAATGGTATATCGTAGCCAACTACAGACAGACAAACAAACAGCAAATAGTTAAGTATGTTACAAAGGGTAACTATACTGTTGATTAAAATAATACTTTGTGAAGTGCATTGAGTCATTGGAACTTCAATCACCCATCCGTTAATGTATATGTAGGTTATCAGAAAATGTAGAATGTATTTAGAGAACAGTGCAATTAGTTACCGCAGATTGAAATTGAAAGTAAATGAGTGTTTATTAAATAGGCCACCAACATTTGGCAATACATAATTTGAATAGTACATAGCTCAGGGACCCCAGGTGGCAGGATATCCCGTTTTGAGTCCTTACTTCTGTAGGCCCCGGGTGACGGGATATCCCGCACCTAGGCTGCCTCGGACACATACTCTCCACATTGTTAATTTCATCATTACTCTAGCTACCCGTAACCTAGACACTTTTAATATTTGTCAGCGTTAATTTGAAGAATAGGCAATAAGTTTTATATATATACATAATTATGGTAACACTTTTGATCAAGTCATTACTCTGGCTACATATAACTTAAACACTTCTACTTTTTTGCAGCGTGAAGAGGAAAAATAGGCAATAATATATATATGTATATATATATATATATATAGGTTAAATCACAAATACGTGTGGTCAAATGTTTCTCTTATTATTGTTTCCTACTTAGTATGTCCTTTCTCTCCTGCCCTTTCCATTTCTTACATTCGTATTAAATCACCACATATCGTAATTATCGACGACCTGTCATCCTATTTCTGCCATCCCGTCGTTCTTTCCTGTCCCATGTTGTCCTCCCACTCTACTCTTCAATTTTTCAACCTTCCCGAAGTTGTATAAACAGCGAGGCAGGCAACAGCCATAGCTCTCCTCTACATGTAAACCATTACTTCTATGTGTTGTTTAATATCTGCTACTAGTTGTTGTTGCTTACTTTATACATACTGTGCTGTATATAAGTCACTCAAACTTGGAAGTGTAATTCGCGTCTAAATGAATCGTATTTAAAGAAAACTATTGCTCCCTCTCTTGTTCTTCTTTTTACGCCGAATTCATTTTTTGATATATTATCATTCTCATTATCCGTGTCCTCATTCCATTCCCCCTGTGCCGTTTGTCGCCAGCGTGAAGGTTTTATGGCACTTTCGGTTGTCTTGGGGAGGCTAATATCCCTGACATCCCTTTATTACACACACACACACACACACACACACACATATACTGTATATATATATATATATATATATATATATATATATATATATATATGATATTAGAATACCAAACATATCTGCAATATCAGTAGAGATCAATACATCTGAACACAACTATAAACTTTCCCTGACCTTATAATTATATCTCCCTTCTTTTATGCTTCACAAACAGCTGTGATCATTATTCGAATTTTCCTTTGGTTCACCTTTATGCCTACCTCAGCTTCTAATATTCATCCTTCATTTTCTCGCTTATTTGCACTTTTAGTTTTAGCTGGCCATTGTTCTCTCTTGCTCTCTCTCCCTCCTTATTTTATTTTATTTTATGTACAGTTGTTGACAGCTGCAGCACACGCATTGTAACGGGGAGATCTGACTTAATTTGTCCACCTCCAAGGCTTAATCTATACCGGTAGTACTGTATTATTATTAATGGATATATTTAACCTTTGCTAACACCTTAAATGCAACTGAGTCAGCTCTTCCTATCAAAGGAGTAATATATGCAGCCACATATTTACATCACATGTATCTGTCTACAAATGTACCCAATGTTTCGCCCTATTCTTACCCATTCCTTTTCCTTCTCACTACGTTCTACCAGCCGTCCGGCTGGCTCAGTTGATAGCGTGCCTGCTTCCCATCTTGCAGGTCTCGCATTCAATCTCCGCTCCGATTGAACAGTTTTTCCGAGATATAGCCGGCGGTTACGTAACCGTCACCCCATGAGCAAGGGAGATGGGTAATGGTCTCTGGTGGATTACAGAAGTGTCAAGCGCTTGAGAATCCTCGAAGGAGGAGATACGGGCGCTTTATAAGTAACCAGACGATTATTATTATTATTATTACTACGTTCAATGAATCTCCAGTCTTCTCATTTTAAGTCATACCTCTTCCAAACGCTACCTTGGCATTTAATTCCACTCTTTACCCCATCCCTTTGCTTTCAATTTCCTTCATTAGTTTAATTCTTGCAAATTCCCTTTCATCTCTGTTAGTGTTCCTTCATATGTCTCGACATTCGTTTATCTATTTCTCTATATTTCCTCTTTTGTCCTGATTTACTCTTTTTCTCTCTAATACTCACCCTTCTCCAGCATTATATTGTTTTGTCTTATCTGTATACTCTCTGCAATGCCTTGTCCCAACTTCCATATAAGTTATTTAATGTTCATCTGTTATCTTCATTCACCAAATATATATAATGTCTTTTCCTCATACTCTACTTCTTCATATTACCATTCTTAACATGTTCTTCAAATATCTCTTTGCACGTGTGTCTTCTATGTACATATCATTCCCATCCCTTCTCCTTTCCTATTTCTCCTCTATCATTCTCTTTCATGCTACTCCCATTCCCAAAACTTCCCTCATTTGTATTCATAACCCTCCCTTTGCCACTGCCATCCCCTCTCTCAATAACGTCATCTGAGGAGAGTGATGTGACGGGAGTGAGTAAATCAGAATACCAGTCAGATCTCAGATATTCGTTGTAGCTATCTATCACAATATGGCTCCATCAGTCAGGCAACTTCATACAGTTATTTGCTAATTTATGAATAGTCCAGTTTTTCTGTAGTACACTTAATTTTACTTTGTTTTGTCTTACATTTTGTTTGGCATGGACGTTCAATTTTACAATAGTTATTTGGACGATCATTATGCCTGTATAATAGCATGAATCAACATACGTGCACACCTTGGCAGACCCTCAGAGACCAAAACGACTGCTCCAATGAGCAGACCCAGAGCGCTCAGAGCATAGGCAGGTCATGCAATGGTAGTGTGTTATTACTTATATCTATCATACACCAGCACGGAATTATCTGTCGTCTTTCCTTCCTGTAAATTGTTTGCCTGCCAGAGCTAAACTTGCTCTACCCATAAGCCTTTTGTAGTTGCCTCTTACGGCACGCACGAAATGCTAAGCCGAATCCAATTCAATACCGGTCATCAGTTTCTTGCATCGACACCGAATCTATATCTTAATCATAGGCAGTGCTCTTTTTATTTGTGATTCCATATATCACCGGAGTCCTAATGCATAGGCCACTTTTGTTGCCAAAGTTTCCCAATAAAAGGAGAATCCTTCGTATCTTATATAATTTATAATAATTAATTTCATTGGGGGTGTGGTGGTGAGATTAATACAAATAATATATTGTGCTCGAATTATATTATTTGTTTTGTTAAGTAACATTTGTTTTTTCTATCACACCTTTTACTTCTTGATGGCCTATATGTTATTGCTGAATATGAATGAAGATCATGGTTTATTTATTAAGCAGTTATATTTAATTTGGTTTCCAATATACAGATATACCTAAAAAGGAAGAAAAGGAAGAGGTAAATTATGCGTAAGTGTAAGCCAAGTCGTAGAATAAGCATGTATGCAATGCTCAACTATACGTGCACTATTGACAGATAAGCATTTATTATCATATCCTAAACATAGGCATAGGGTAGTACAGTTTAGTCGATAAAAACAAAATACAATGGAGAGTACAACGAAAAGGAACAGGAGCAGAAAAAAAAGACGTGTGAGGAAAAGATAGGGGAATATTTAGAAAAGGGAGATAAATAGGAATAGTGCATACATGTGAAGACAAGGAGAGACGAAAGGGAAAGGAGGAGGACATTAATAGAAAGAATATAGTTACATGGTTAAAAAACGCTCTGGAGGGCATTTTCCACTAGTTCCCCTCAAGATATATTCCTTCAGCACCATATCCGTAGCGCTAACCGAAATCAAACAAGTTCTAATGAAAAGATTATGTCGGATTTTTCCCAATGACTGGATATATGTCCCAGTCAATCATTCTGATCCTCGGCCCTGGGGATAGTGAATGGTAGTTTCCTCATTCTTGTTCTGCTCACGGTCACTCACCGAGGATTATAACCTTGTCTTTCATGGATAGGTGACGAGCAGGGCGGGTTTAGGAAGGGAAGAGGATGTGTAGATAAGAATTTTGCCTTGAAATGTGTTGTGGAGAAATATCTGGAGAAGGGACAACAGTTTTATGCTGCCTTTATGGACTTGGAGAAGGCCTGTGACAGAGTTGATTGAAAAGGTATAGAAAAGGAGTAGATGGCAAGTTGCAGAAAGCAACTAAGAGCATCTATGAGGGTGCAAAGATGTCAGTGATTGTGGAGAATGAACAGAGTGAGTTCTTTGATCTGAATGCAAGGGTGTGTGATGTTCCCATGGTTGTTCAATATATACTGTATATGGATGGAGTCATGAAAGAAATACAAGTAAGATCAGTGGATGTTGGTGTACCTCTGATAAGGTAAGGAAAAGAGTCGTAGCTGCCTGTACTGTTGTTTGTTGATACAGTTCTGATGAGTGATAGTGAATGGGAGTTGCAGGGTCTGGTAATTATGTTTGGAACTGTGTGCGAAAAACGGAATCTGAAGGTAAACGCGGGGAATGCATAAAAAAATGCCTTTAAAAACAACTTGCTGGCACTCAAAATAAAGCAATATGTGATTAAATTAGGTAATTCCTGCTATCACTCCTCCACATATGTCCAAACACCCCCCCCCTTCCCCCCTCAATTATCACCTATTTTTCCTCTTATTCCCCCTTTTATTGGGTATTTTTTTGGCGCGAATTTCCCGCCCGCGGTCTCAGGATCCCTGGGGAGGCAGTTAGAGATCCTAGCATCAGAGAGACTTCAATTGCAAGATGTTATTATCGATCAGAAAGTGAGAGATAGAGGGTATACGCTGCGCCATCTCTTCCCTCCTGATACGTTAGGTCGGCAATAATACGTCTTTTTCACCCCCCAAATACTATTCCCACCTGTTTTATTGCTGTTACATGTTAATATCTTCATATTAAACGTAAAATAAACACATATGAATAAATCAGTACCGGTAACATCTTATTTATCTTATTCTGGATAATTATGACTAGATGATTTTATTCAGCTTAGAGAGGATCTGTGGTAGCTTAACGGATTAAATGAGTTTACCTGTAGACGTTTAGTTGTTAGATGTCCTACATAAACTGATTATAATCGTCTAATAGATACCAGAATATATTGAAAAAGAAGTCGCTGGTATAAAAGGGGTTAAGCTACATATAGTTTATCAAAAGAACAATTAAACAAGAGTGTAGACAGTGTTTTTCATAATATGCAATGAGTGCAATACACTATAAAATCTCTCTCCTTCCATTTAGATCGAAAGTTAACTATATCAGTTGTCAACTCACCCACGCGTGGCACCAATATTCTTCACAACATGTAATGGTAGGCGATAAATTGAGTAAAGCGATCACCACTCAAAAACAAATATATATATATATATATATATATATATATATATATATATATATATATATATATATATACATATAGCCTATATGTACAATAAATACAAATATACAAATAAATAAGCATTGCCTTCAATATTAACATCGATAACGTCAAAGCAAATTTAAACCAAGAGAAAATACTAAATTTCAGAAAGGCTGACTTTCACAAGCTGAAAAACATCTTCAATTCTACCAATTGGAATTTCATAAAACACCTAACAGATTTAGAGAACATTTGGGAAACATTCTCAAACATATATAATACTGCTGTAGGATCTTACATACCAGTCCAAAGCCGACGTTAAAATCGAAATAATAAACCTAAATGGAGGAACAAGGATATCAAAGATTGTCTATCAGCAAAGATTCTCGCCCATGAAGCATTTTACCGGACCAAATGTAAAAATCATAGGGAACGTAAAACAAATAAATAAATTAAAAAGAGCAAACAAATGTATTACCAACAAGAATTTAAGCAAGTAAAATTAAAAAAGAGTGTTATAGCTATATTAGAAGCAAAAAAGAGTGTTATAGCTATATTAGAAGCAAAAAAGAGTGTTATAGCTATATTAGAAGCAAAAAAGAGTGTTATAGCTATATTAGAAGCAAAAAAGAGTGTTATAGCTATATTAGAAGCAAAAAAGAGTGTTATAGCTATATTAGAAGCAAAAAAGAGTGTTATAGCTATATTAGAAGCAAAAAAGTGTTATAGCTATATTAGAAGCAAAAAAGAGTGTTATAGCTATATTAGAAGCAAAAAAGAGTGTTATAGCTATATTAGAAGCAAAAAAGAGTGTTATAGCTATATTAGAAGCAAAAAAGTAGCTACTTCGACAATTGGCCCGATAGTTGACGAAAAAAGGGAACCAATTGAAGATGTTACTCAAATGAGCAGTACTCTCAACAACTTTTTTTGCATCGGTGTTTCCTAAGGAAGACATTAACTCTGTTCCTCATATTCCGCCAGTTCAAATTAACAACTGCAATGCCCTGTGCAACATTGAAATTACAAATGCAGACATATCCGATGCAAAATCAAAATACATATCCAATAAATCGCCTGGACCTGACTCATTTTTGTTATACGAAGTAGAAGATCTAATCTCAAAGCCACTAATCCTTCTCTTTAACAAATCAATGCAAAAAAATAAAGTCACAACAGAATGGAAATTAGCTAACGTAATACCCATTTAAAACAAGGAAGTATATCTCTGCCTGGCAAACTATAAGCCTCACCTCAATTATATGTATACTGCTTGAAACAATAGTCCGAAACAATATTGTATACTATTTAGAACTTATAACTTTATAAAGGACTCGCAACATATAACTTTATAAAGGACTCGCAACATATATCTTTATAAAGGACTCGCAACATATAACTTTATAAAGGACTCGCAACATATAACTTTATAAAGGACTCGCAACATATAACTTTATAAAGGACTCGCAACATATAACTTTATAAAGGCCTCGCAACATATAACTTTATAAAGGACTCGCAACATATAACTTTATAAAGGACTCGCAACATATTTTTCGCCCAAGTGAACACTCATGTCTAACAAACCTTGTTGAAATTTTCTACTATTTATTATATGTATATGACGAAGATAAAGCAGTTGTCGTCTACCTTAATTTAAAAAAAAAAAAAAAATCGATAAAGTGCCTGACAATAGGCTGATAGTAAAACTTAAAGCTCACGGTATTCACATGCTTGTTCTTCATTGGATTCAGGATTGGCTAAGCGAGCGAAAGCAACGAGTAGTAATTAACGGCAAAGCCTCTAATTGGATAAATGTTACAAGCGGTGTACCACAAGGCTCAGTTCTCGGTCCAATTATATTTCATATTTATAATAATGATATTGGTGATGGGCTATCATGCAGAATATCCATATTTGCTGATGACACAAACATTGCAAAAAAAACTAAACTCGCCAGGGCACATACAAGAGATTCAGAATGATCTAGACAAGCTATCAAACTGGGTTCAGACAAGGCAGATAAATTTCAATATAGATAAATGCAAAGTGCTCCACATCGGCAGTAAAAATGAAAGCGTAAACTATTCGATTAGCGGAATTCAACTAATGAACATAAAGAAACAAATCTTGGAGTAACTATAACAAGCTGAAGTTGTTAATAGAATACAATTATAGGCTTCATATGAGATATATTTGAATATTAATTTGAAAATGTTATACACTCTGTATATATTTCATTGGTTCGTCCGCATTTGGAATAGTGTGTCCAGTTTTGGTCGCCATACTATAACAAGGACATTGAAACACTAGAGAGAGTACAACGGAGAGTAACTAGAATTATTCCCCGACTAAGAAATGAATCATATGAGGAACGGCTAAAAGAGTTCAAACTTATTGATCTTGACAAAGTGCAGCATAAGAGGGGACCTAATCCAAGTGTTTTTATAATTATCAAAGGCCATAACAACATGGATGCAAGTAAGTACTTCACACTAGATAACTGATATTACACAATAAACAATGGTTACATAATTGTCGGAAAGGTGTTTCATTCACATGAATTGAAGCACTTCTTTTTCAAAATAGTGGTCAACTTATGGAATAAATTTACTAGAAGTGTTGTAGAGGGCCATACAGTCCACACATTCAAATATCGCCTTGACAAATATTTTGCCATGCATCTCCGATTGATTGCGTGTGTGCCCAAGTATTGTGACCGTTTCAATATCGTACATAGGACAATAATATTGTTTTCTGACCACAGTCTTCCTGGAGCTGAAGCCCTTCAGTTTTAGGCTGTGGCAATGTTATTCTCACAAGCAGCCTAGTAAGAACCATTAGGTATGTTGTTGCTTGAATTCCTGTGTATCCCTTTTTAATATCTCCTCAGAATGGACAGCAAGATATTTGAGATCCTACTATTCATTGTAACTGCATGTAACTCTCTCTCTCCTTCCATATATTAATTAATTAATATGAATGAATATATTTAAAATCAGTGGCTTTCTAAGTGTAAGTTCCCTTCCAGACTCATTTCTTTCTATCCTATATATAATGTTTCTTTGTGAGCATTTCCTGATCAATAATGTAACAGTCTTCATCCTATTTTCCAGTACGGCTTTATAGCCGGAGGGTGGGGACAGAGCCTTCTACTTTGCTCTCCTATTCTTCTACTATAAACTTTCCATGTCTCTAGTACTATTGGGGTCGGACCATTTAGTAGGAACTCCAAGGTCTGTATTATCAGAGTATCTGTGTAATTTTGTGTAACTCACCCACTCACTCACTCACTCTCTCTCTCTCTCTCTCTCTCTCTCTCTCTCTCTCTCTCTCTCTCTCTCTCGATTATATAGCCATAGATAAATAAATAGGTACATAGATAGATAGATGGATAATATAATACGTGATTTGATGCATAATAGGACAAATGTTTATGTAGAGGTTCAAACATCAATGATTAATGTTGAATATCAACATACCTTTGTGTATATCAGATAATATGGTTGCCAATGTAATTATGCATGTAGTTGTGGGGGGGATAGGCACCGTAATGCAATGCTTGGACAAATATTGCAAGCCTGATAGATAATGCTGTGTTACTTATCGTTTGCAATCGAAATGGTAAATATTGGGTAATTTTGATGTTAAATTCTTCATAACCCCGTTTTATTGAGTTTTAATTTGGGTTTCCAGTATTCAATTAATCACTCTCTCTCTCTCTCTCTATCTCTCTCTCTCTCTCTCTCTCTCTCTCTCTCTCTCTCTCTCTCTCTCTCTCTCTCTCGCAACTCCCCAACCCCCCCCCACCCCCAACCCGCACACATACGCATGCGTACATATATTTCACTTCTTAGACAGGCAACGGGGACACATAACTCGGTGAAATGAGACTTGTGCATTACGGTATTAGAGAGAGAGAGAGAGAAAGAGAGAGAGAGAGAGAGAGAGAGAGAGAGAAAGAGAGAGAGAGAGAGAGAGAGAGAGAGAGAGAGAGAGAGAGAGAGAGAGAGAGAGAGAGAGAGAGAGGGGGGGATGTTACTGTATCGCATATAATTGCTAGAGGTCCCTCCAAAGCTGTGTAAAACCGCCTATGGATAACAAGAAATAAATGTAAAATGCACGACTTCACTATAAAGGTTAAGGTGAAAGAGAAAGAGAGGCTGATAAGTAATGGCCACTGCTGAGATAAGGCTGTTTGTCAATAGTGGGGACGGTCACTGTCAGACATTGTGTTAGAATGGGGCTTCGTGATCATCCAATAATTTTCCAATGCCCAATGTCGTCAATTCGGGGTAGGCCAATTCCAATTAAAAAAATAAGGCCTGGTTATAAACGTAACGGAAGACAGCGGGTGGTTCCATGGAAGGATAAGTTTTCAACCAGATGTACAGATCCAATTAATACAATTACGAAATATACAATCCCTAATTAATAGCTATGGGAGAGCAAACATCTGTGTATACCAGTTACATCATGGTTCAGATGCTTGTAGATTTGGAACTAAGGCTATTGAGATCAAGTGTCCTATCTTTGATAATGTGGTTGTGCTTACTTTTGCAATAATTGAAGCAAATATACTGAGTGAATTTGATGCAACTTGGTCAATATCAATATTTGAGTCTCATGCACATTTGTGGCGTAGAGTAAATTAGTCACAATAATGTCTTATGTGTTAGTCTGGCTCGTGGATTTACACGAGTGCTTTTTCCTGCAATTATTGATCCACACCTTGTTACTGGCAACTTTCTACACCAACGTACATCAATATAATCAACTAATAGGGGTTTTATTAACAATATTATGTATCAGAAGCTGCCACAGTTTCATGTAGACGCTGCAGGAATAATAACTTGTGTATATCCGGACTAATGGTCTTGCAAACCCCCCCCCCCCCCCCCCCCCACGCCCCCACCCAAAACAAAAACACACACACGCACAATTACAAAACATAAAATACACCATATTGTGTAGACTACTATAAATATAGTCAAATGCAAATTAAACTTCAGACCAATCATCGCATAAAACACTCCAGCAGGTATATATCTTTCATTGATGCACATATTGGTGTTGGGTTATACTTGGCTAGAACATAAATTATTATATTTGTGCTGCATTCCATATATTAGTTACAAATGAATGTCTAATTTAGCCCATAAAGTGTCTGGCTAAAATTGTGATGATTGATATTTTGTTTTTGTAGGTCTCAATGGTCTGCCATTTCAAGTTATTGTGACCTAACCATAGGATACAGGACAATTGCAAAGATACATACAACATTTGTAATGCTCACTTTTTCATAGATCTTTGACCCCTCTAAGGAAATGATGAATGCAATGACAGGTATGCAAATGATTCATTTCCCAGGAAAGTATGAAACAGGTTGAAATAAAAGTGTTGGCCACTCTCGAGATTATATCGTACACAAATATAGGAGGCGAAAATAATTGTGCATTATAAGATAATTGAGAAAACACTTGGTTCCTCCATTCTTTCAATTGTGAAACAAATTAACTGGTTGACCTTGGATAAGGGAAAAAAAACGAGGTTGGGCAGAATGAGGGAGAGGGTGAGAGTAAAGGGAAGGGAGAGTACAAAGGAATACAAAGGAAATCAAGCAACAACAGATCTGGTGACCCTTCTAGGCTGCTTGTCCTCCAAAACACTGAGGATCAATTGTCCAAACAGTGGTTTAGAGTGGGTAAGGGAACATTGGAAAGGGAACTACTGCCCTGGAACTAATGTCCGTGGCAGGATTAGGAAGTTAGTAGGGGACAGATGGGTTAGTAACTGAGGGGGGGATAAAAAAGTTATTCATTTACAAACGCAGTCAGTCGCGGGTGTGATGCAAGATAATTGTCTAGGCGAAGTTTAAATGAATCAACGGTGCTGCAGTCTATAACGTCTCTGGGAAGCCCATTCCACAAGTTGACAACTCGATTGAAGAAGAAATTCTTAGATTCGTGCGAGTTAAAAGATTTACCGATAATTTTGCAACCGTTTCCCCGCATGTAATTAGATTGGTCGATAGTGAAGTAGTTACTACAGTTCATATTGTCGATGCCTTTGATGATTTTGAACACTTGAATTAAGTCGCCTCTTAATCTGCGCTGGGTTAAAGGAAATAGATTTAATTCTCTAAGACACTCCTCGTATGGTTTGTTCTTTAGGCTAGGTATCATTTTGATAACTTTACGTTGAAGTCGTTCTAGCTTGTCTATATCTTTTTGGTAATAAGGCCACCAGGATTGAACGCAGTATTCCAGAAGAGGGCGGACTAAGGAATTGTAAAGGGTTAGGATAACTTCTTTGGATTTATGCTCAAATGACCTGCCTATAAAGCCAATTATTTTGTTTGCTTTCTTAACAACTTCTGAACATTGTTGACTCGGTTTTAGGTTACTCGATATTGTTACTCCCAGATCGGTTTCTCTGTTTACATTCTTAAGCTGAGTGCCATTCATCGAATAGTTTGCTTTCTCATTTTCGTATCCGATATGTAGTACTTTACATTTATCCGCATTGAAACTCATTTGCCAAATTTGGGCCCAACGTGACAACTTATCTAGATTGTGTTGCATATCATCAACTTGTTCTTTTGAGAGTACGCTATTTGCAATTTTTGTATCGTCAGCAAATTTGGAGATTGTACAGGTGAGACCCTCATATATGTCGTTGATGTAAATTAGAAAGAAAATTGGTCCTAGTACCAATCCCTGGGGTACCCCACTACTTACATTGGTCCATTTAGATGCCTTACCGTTTATCACTACTCTTTGCTTTCTGTCGCGGAGCCAATTTTCTATCCATTTCAACACACTGTCTTGTATTCCATGCGCTTTTAGTTTTAGCAGTAAACGTTTGTGGGGAACTTTGTCAAAGGTCTTTTGAAAGTCAAGGTATAAAATATCTACAGCTTTACTTTCATCATAGAGGTTGAGGATATCGTGGAAGAAGTCTAAGAGATTTGTTAAACAGGATCGTTTGCTACGAAAGCCGTGTTGAGTATCTTTAAGTATGTTATTCTCCTCTAAGTGATTTACGAGTCTGTCTCTTATGAGCGTTTCTAGAATTTTACATACAACTGAGGTTAAGCTAATTGGACGATAGTTACTGGGTAGGGATTTGCTGCCTTTTTTTAAAATCGGTGTTACGTTAGCTAGCTTGCACTGATCAGGCATAGTTCCAGACTGCAAGGATTTATTGAATAGCAATGTGAGTGGTTTGGAGAGCTCATCCTTAGCTTCCTTTAAAACTCTAGGTGAGATTGTATCAGGTCCGGGCGTTTTATTTACCTTGAGTTTATCTAAACAATTCAATACTTCTCTCTCTGTAATGGTGATAGTGCTTAGAACATCAGAATTATCTATCTGAATCGGCGATGCTGTAGGGATATCAATGAGGTCTTTTGTTGTAAAAACTGATGCAAAGAAGGTATTGAAGGAATATACTCATTTGTACTTCATCTTTGGTATATTCTCCATTTTCATCGACTAACGGTCCTACAGTTGAAGTAACTACTCTCTTCTTTCTGATATAACTATAGAATTCTTTTGGGATTGTTTTACTTTGATTCACAACATGTAACTCCAGGTTTTTTTTACTTTGCTTAATTAACCTTTTGGCTTTGCGTCGTAGTTCTACAAATTTCACCAGTTCTTTGTCATTTTGTGAGGATTTTAATCTATCATTAGCAAATTTGTTAGCAAGCAGACAGTTTGAAATATATTTATTTCACCATTTGGGCTTATCATTATGGCCTGTACGCCGAATTTTTGATGGTATGCAGTCTTGCAATGCCTTTAGGTAAGTGTTTGCGAATGATTCCCAAGATGTATTTATGTCGTTATTGTTAATTAAAAAGCTCCAGTCAGTTTTATTAAACATTGCTCTAAGTTTACGAAAGTTTAGTTGCTTGAAATTAGGGACATTCTTGATGCTGCTATTTGGTTCATTACTAGTAAACTTTAAACTGAAAGTTATCGTACGATGGTCGCTGTTACTGAATTCATCACCGAAGTTCAAATTCTCTATCAATTCTTCTTTTGTTGAAAGTACAAGGTCAAGGACATTATTTCCATGGGTTGGAGATCTAACAAATTGATATAGCGAACTCTCTTGCAAATTTTCATACAGGTCTTGTCCAGAGTGTGAAGTAATACTATCTCCCCACTTGGTCACAGGTAAATTGAAGTCGCCAAAAATTACGGTATCATGCGAGTTACTTAAGTCTGAAATTTGCTCATAAATTTCTTGGTTAGTTTGCACTGATTAAGCTGGAGGTCTGTATATTAGTGCATGTATTATTTGTGTACCTTTATTATTCTTTATTTGCACAAAGGATGTGTCGACGTTCATAATTTGGGGTTTTGACAAGATGGTCGGGTTAAGATTTTCTTTGATAAAAAATAAAACTCCACCTCCATTTCTATTAATTCAGCTTTTCTCAAACATTACATAACCGGGAAGTGAATACTCTGCTAAAAGGTCTCTGTCTTCTGTATTGAGCCAAGATTATGTTATGCCAATAACATCGTAATTACAATAAACACTAGTTCCTCTAAATCTGAAAATTTATTACGTATGCTACGAGCGTTTGCATAGAAAAAATTCAAAGTTTTGGATTTGGAATTCAAGGAACGCTCTTTATTCAAATTATTGGTTCTGCTCGGATCTACATTTACGTACCTGTCTGCCCTCAGTCCTCGATCTTCGTCCCTGGTTGTCCTCGGTCCTCGATCGTTGTTCCTAGTGGTCCTCGGTCCTCGATCATTGTTTCTGGAGGTCCTCCGTTCTCGCTGTCCTCGATCGTCGTCCCTGGTAGTTCTCGGTCCTCGATCGTCTCCCCTGGTCGTCCACGGTCCTCGATCCTTGTCCCTGGTGGTCCTCGGGTCTCGAACCTCGTCCCTGGTGGTCCTTGGTTGGCTCTGCTTTTTCTCCGAAAATCATTTACTGCATCATGAAGCAGGCGGCCAAATCATGCTGCTCCCACCTAGTTAAGATGGAGTCTATCTGCTACAAACAGATTATCTTCACAGTAGAAGTCATTCCAGGTATTGATGAATCCAACGTATTCTTCCCTGCAGAGGTTAGCCAGACGACGATTTACGCTAGTAGCAATATTGAAGAATCGGCTCTCCACATCGATCCTGGGGACGATCCCTGATATGATGACTCTGCCTGACTTTTCCTTATACTTCTGAATCAGCTTCCGGTACTTCAGCATGAGGTCCTCCGATCGGGTCCGCTGCACGTCATTAGATCCGACATGAATGACGTACATTGTGTGTGAGGGGGCTAACTTTGAAACTTCATTGACTGCAGCTGCAACGTCGTCCACACCACCACCCGGGATACAAAAGCGCTTCCTGGTCCTGGGTGCCCTGGCGCAAAACTCCATAAGTTGTCCACGAACCATGGAGTCTCCTACGAGCCGAATTTCTTCTATTTCTTCTTCGTCGTCTAAGTCCGCAAGAATCTGGTAACGGTTCTGGCACATGGTTTCGGTGATGATCCTCCGTGTCATGGGGTGAACGTTGTTTCTCACGACGCGGAAGTTGTTCTGAGATGGAGCGGAGTAATTTTTTTCCTGATGTGCTGCATGTACTGAAGCAGGTACCGCTATATCAGGCGTTGGGCTGTTGGAAGATGCCGCAATGGTAGTAATTGCTTCATTTGATGATACTCATACGTTGAGCGTCGCAAATTCTTGGAGTGTTTCCAGCTTCTTGGTGAGGGCATTAATCTTGACGTTAGCTTCATCCAGTTTAGCTGCCAAACCTTCTCGGAGCTGGCAGAATCGGCAGACATGAACATCGGGGCAGGCAAACATGGTAGGGCCAAACCTACCGGAACAGTTCGTGCAGGCGCGAGACATGATGACAATAACAAAACTTCAAATCACTTCACTCTAAGTCACTTCTAATCACTTGTCTCACTTCAGAACACTTTATTCACTTCACACACTTCTGATCACTTTACTCACTGTAAGTCATTTCACTCACTTTAAATAACTTCACGTCTCTTCTAATACAATTTAAGCCTGAAAATTATACTTTTACATCAAGCCAATAATACACTTTAAAAACACTTATCTCACTTTAAAAACACTTCACTCACTTCAGGTCGCTTCACTTACTTAAATAGGCCTAACCGAAAACAAAAATGTTGAAATACGCACAAATAGGTTATCAGCGGTGATAGCCTAACCGAAAATTTAAAAATAACAAATATTTTAAAATGTAAATACGCAATGATAGCCGAACCGAAATAATTTTGTTTTTATTTAAGCAGAAATAGGCCACTAGGGGCGATAGCCTAGCCTAACGGAGAGGCAGAGAGAGAATAATGTGGAGGGTGTGAAAGTATCCATTAATTCTTTATATTAATGGGTAGACAGCAGCACTAAAGCTATACTGGAGGTGACAATGGACTATATTTATCACCGCATAGCTCGTATGTCGATGGTGACCAGCGGGCTAGAATATTATGTCAAACCAAATTATAATTGATTACTAAGTTAGACTGTGGATTGAGTTGGTGTGCAACCTTTGTATTTATATAATTTATTCATAAGTTTTCCAGGTTCATTTTGTATTCATTATATGCACATGCAATAGTTGACTTCTCTTTATTGTATATAATTATTTATGAGATTATATTGATACAATGGAAATAGTTTGCTCATTTAAACGACTTCAATTTGCTAGGAGGAGGCTGTAGGCACCAGCTGAACAGGGCGGTACCCTCGGGGAGTGCAAGGTGGCTGATAAGGACAGCTGAAACTCCTGTTTCTCCACCTAGCATCCCTTGCTGATCCTTTCTCTGCCTCACCAATATTCAGTCTGCCCTCCAAAACACCTTCTCTTTCTATCATCACACTATACCATAAACACATAACATACTACACTACCTTTTCAAAACATTATATAAACATATATATGATGACCATTGTACCACCCGCCTCGGATTCCCCAGGGGGAGGGGGAGGAAATGCCCCCAGTGGTTTGGCCCTTGATGGTGACCCATCGAAATGCATTGGACCGTGACCTCTCACTCTCTCTACAGATGTCTGCAACATTCGTGGCCTTTCCTCTAATTAGCACTCTGTGGAACAACACCTTTCCTCGGCTAACCTGGGTTTCTCACCGAAATCCAGTTGTCTGGGACTACTGACAACAAATCCTTCTCTGTATCCTCTTGCTATCTCTATCCTCAGTTTCAAGCCAAAGGTGGATGTTACATATATGTGCGCTTTTTATCTCTCCCCTGATTCTACTGACTATCCAATATTCTTTGACTATCTAACTTCTGAAATGGAACACATTCTAGCCATATCTTCTTTTGCATAAATCTCTATCTTAGGAGAGTTCACGATCACCACCGCCAATGGCTCTCCTCTCTTTCCACTGACTAACCTGGTAAACAAGCGTACATATTTTCTATCCTAAAATGGACCTAGAACAGTTAGTCCAGCAACCCACCCGTATCCCGGATCGCTTCGGAGATCGGCCCAACATTCTTGACTTATTTATAACCTCTAACTCTTCTGTTTATACTGTAAATCTTTTCTCTCATTTGGGCTCCTCCAACCATAAACTTATCTCTGTAACCTGTCCTATCTCTCCAGTATGGCCTCCCGATCCTCCCAACCGGCGGCACTTGTGGCACTTTGGCAGTACTTCTTTGATTTCCCATGGAATGACTTATGCTTCCGTGGCTGGGGATCCTCGAAGAATGCTGAACGCATTACCAAGGTAATCCTCTCAGGCATGGAAGCGTACATTTCATTTTCTCTTTCTCTCAGACTAATGCAAACAAATCTTGGATTATTCACTCTTGTTCTACTGCTGTCCGCAATGAGGAGGAAGCATACAAACGGTATTGTCGCCTTCAAACTCAGAATCTCATACTTCCTATGTTTCTGCCCGGAATAATGCCAAATATGTTCTCCGACTCACCAAACATTCTAAGATACCATAAATAAAGATCACCACCATGCCACAACAGACCAGCCGGAACCAGAAGAGAAGAATGGAAATAGAAGGAGAGACCACGATAAAGGAGAGAAACAACACAGAAAATACCCCACCAAAGACAATGGCTAAGAAGAACGGGAATACCAGCAAGGCGGAAAGAAACACGAAACAACAAAGAAGTGAGCGAACCACACCACTCAGAGTGACCACGGAAAAAAAGAAGAAAGGAAAGGGGAAACAACAAAAGGAGAAGAAGAACTCGCCTAAACAAGTCAACGCCAAAAAGCAACCTCAACCACGTACAACATGGCCGCCCAAAACCACACCTAGCCCCGCCCCACCTCAACACTCGAGAGGCCAGAATTGCCACCATAAACCACGCTCTGCCATCCACCCCAGGAAAAACGATAAGAGTTACCATCAACACTTCCGGATAACAAGAGAGGAAAGCAAAACATAATCAAATGAGCGAGGGGCAGCATACCCAAATGAGCGAGGGGCAGCATACCCAAATGAGTGAGGGGCAGCATACCCAAATCTCCCCCCTCTAGATACGCCGCTCTTCCGTGCAGGTTTCCTACTACAATAAGAACATAAGAACATAAGAAAATGGGAGTCTGCAGAAAGCCGATTGGCCTAAGCAAGGCAGATCCCTGTCCCACACAACCCCAATTACAAAGCCCAATTATAGGCTCAACACTCTAATACCCTGAGGATCATCTTACCAAACCGGTTAGAGATTAACGCAGGATTACGGGGGTCTGCAGAGCGCTGATTGGCCCAACCCGGCTGATCCCCCTTCACACCCAACACTTCTCGTCCATATGCTTATCCAATTTTTTCTTAAAGCTCCCTATCGTTCTTGATCCCACTATATCACTTGGTAGCCTATTCCACCCATCTACAACTCTGTTACCAAACCAATATTTGCCTATATCTTTTCTGAAACGAAATTTATCTAATTTGAAACCATTGGTACGAGTTCTTTCGCTATCACTGAGCTTTAGTACATTTGTCATGTCCCCTTTGTTAATCCCACTAACCCCCTTGAACACCTCTATCATATCCCCTCTAACTCTGCGTCTCTCAAACGAATGTAAACCTAATTTCGTCAACCTTTCTTCGTACGGAAAATTTCTAATATTATGGATCATTTTTGTCATTCTACGCTGAATTCTCTCCAATGAATCTATGTCCATTCTGTAATAAGGACACCAAAATTGGACAGCATAATCCATATGGGGTCTCACTAATGACAAGTAAAGTTTTAAGATAACATCAGCAGTTCTGTTACTCACACTCCTAGAGATGAACCCGAGAATCCTGTTTGCCTTATTACGAACGCTTATACACTGTTTTCTAGGCTTCAAATCATTGCTAACAAACACACCTAGATCTTTCTCGCAGTCTGAATTTTCTAATTCTAAATTAGCTAGTTTATATTTAACATTTGTTTGCATCTTCCCTATCTTTAATACCTTGCATTTGTCAATGTTAAACTTCATCTGCCAATTTACTGACCATTCATGTAAGGTATCTAGATCCCTTTGGAGGCACTCTATATCGCTATCTGAATCAATTGATCTCCCCATTTTAGTATCGTCTGCGAATTTACTTATCCTACTAGTTATACCTAAATCTAGGTCATTTATGTATATAAGAAACAACAGGGGACCTAATACCGATCCCTGGGGGACACCACTTTTGACTGCTCCCCACTCTGACTTGGTACCATTTATGCTGACTCTCTGTTTCCTACCAATTAGCCATGACCTAATCCATCCCAACAACGACCCTCCTATTCCATGTGCCTCAACCTTTCTCATCAATCTCTCATGAGGGACTCTGTCGAAAGCTTTACTGAAATCTAAATATATAATATCATATGACTTGTCACTATCTACTGCTTCATATACCTCTGAGAAAAAGCTAAGCAAATTAGTAAGGCAAGAACGTCCCTGAGTGAATCCATGCTGAGAAGAATTTATTAAGTTAAATTTTACTAAGTGGCTTCTAATTTTCCTAGCAATAATGGACTCTAGCAACTTTCCTATGATTGATGTGAGACTAATGGGACGGTAATTGGATGCTATCGATTTATCACCTTTTTTGAAGATCGGAACTACATTTGCAAGCTTCCAAGCTTCTGGAACTAAACCAGTTTCTAATGACTTGTTAAATATAAATGCTAATGGACTACTTAACTCATCTCTGCATTCTTTTAATACTCTAGCATATACCTCGTCAGGACCAGGCGATTTTTGAGGTTTCAGTCTGTCAATTTCCTTAAGCACATCATTTCTACTTATACTAACTGTACTTAACATATTTTCTATACTATCACTATATACCATATTGACTTCTGGAATCTGTGCCAAATTTTCATTAGTGAAAACGGAAAGAAACTGACTATTTAATGTACTGCACATTTCTAAATCATTGTCTGTTATTTCTCCTATTGAAGTTTTTAGGGGGCCTATTACATCTCTAACTTTAGATTTATATAGTTGGTAAAAAGCTTTAGGGTTATTTTTTGAGTCGCTGGCTATCCTTATTTCATAATTTCTTTTTGCTTTCCTGATTTCCTTTTTGACCTGTCTTGATAGAGTCTGATAGTATACATGTAAATGATTTTCACCTTTCTTTATTTTTCGATATATTCCTTTCTTTTTTCCTATAAGATCTATTAGCTTATTAGTCATCCATTTTGGTTGGTTCTGCGTCGATCTAAATCTTCTTTTAGGGATATATTTATTTTGAGCATTGTGGAGTGAAGCAATAAACTGGTTATATGTAGGCGGCAAGTTTAACTCTGGCATATCCTGACTTAATCGCTTAACAATAGGGTCCACCCTTAAGTCTCTTCTTAGCCCACCATAATCGGCTTTTCTGAAATCTGGGATAAGTGTCGTATTCTCTTTAGCATTCCCTGTCCATTGTATATTAAAATAAATAGATTTATGATCGCTATTTCCTAGGTGGTCACCAATCTCTACATTATTTATCATATGTTCATTGTTACTGAAAACTAAATCAAGAATATTAATACCTCTAGTCGGCGTATCTATGAATTGAAATAAAAAACTATCTTGTACTACCTCAATAAACTCTACTGAATCGGAGTCGCCTATTTGGTGCTGCCAATCAATGTTCGGACAATTAAAATCCCCCATAATGCACACATTGCTAAGCCTTGATGCTATTTTAATTTCCTCCCATAACGATTTTCCGCCATTTCTACTCATATTAGGCGGTCTATATATAACTCCAATAACTATGGTCTCACTACCTTCGTTAACCTCTACCCAAACACTTTCATTATTATTATTTAGTCTAATACGTGATTTAATACAGCTTTTTAATGTACTCCTGACAAACACTGCTATACCCCCGCCCCTCCTACTTGTTCGGTCATATTTAAACAAACTATATCCTGGAATATCAAATTCTGCTAAAAAATGCCTAGATTCTGTATTAATCCACGTTTCAGTTAGCGCTATTATGTCTATATTTTCTGTGCTAACGAGTGCTCTAAGTTCGTTCATTTTGTTACATAAACTCCTACAATTTGTATAAAATACCCTCAACCTATTACTTTTATTTGCAACTAATTTTCTATTGTGTTTAGCTAACTTATTATTTCCTGTTGAACTACTAGCTCTAGACGGAAATTCTACTCTATCAGTATTCTCATCTTTACTATCAGTTACGTGGGTAGTGTTATCGATACTACTATTACACATCACTATATCCGCACTATCTTGACTGATTATTTTTATTTTACTCACTGGTTTGTCACATGAAGTACCTGCTCCATATGGAGACAGTATTTTACTTACGCACCCAGTTTTTTTTAACGAAACCCCGCAACAATCTTGTCGAGTGAGCTGGCCAAGGTCGAAACTCCTAGTCGAGAGAGATGTACTCCATCCTGGGCATACAGTGCATCCTTACCATAAAAGAGGGACCAGTTATCCAGGAATGGAATAGTATTTGCCTTACAATACTTCTCCAGCCGGCTATTTACACCAATAGCCCTGGAGGACCATTCCTTCCTTACCCCTCTTCTAGGCAGGATACTGTTTACCACAGGAACTCCACCTTTTTCCTTGATCCTCTCCAACATTTCCTGATACTTGGAGAGCAACTCCTCAGTCCTGCATCTCCATATGTCGTTGCTCCCTGCGTTGAGGAAGATGATGGGGTCCTCCCCACTCACTTCCATGACAGCATCTATCTTCTCAGCCACCCTCCCGACTCCGGCACCAGGCACGCAGACAACTTTACCAACCTGAGTGTTTGTTGCCCTGCCAAGGTATCTAACCAATGAATCACCGACAATGAAAACAGACTTAGCTTTTTCCTTTTGTCGGCGTGTAGCAGCAGTTGTTGCAGCAACAGCAGCAGACCGCCACCCCCCCCCCCCCCCCCCCCCCTCCCATCTCACTGCCTCGATGATCGCCACTTCATCGCCATCACTCTCATCAGCCAAGGTGCTGAAGTTGTTGTGGGTCTTGACTGGCTGCCTTTTCAGCTTGCAGTCCGTTGCACTAGTTGACACCACTTTCCAAGGGGCTTCACGATCCCTGGGAACACTTCCGGTAGCCTCACACTTCTTCTCCGCCATAGCTAGTCTCAAGGCCAAATTATCATCTTTGAGACACTGAATCTCCTGCTCCACACTCTCCAGTCTCTCTTGCAAAGCAAGACAAAGCTGGAGAGTATGGGAGGAGACAGCAGACTCATCAACAACAGCCATCACTATGAAAGTTCACTAGGACCTCACTAAGGGTAAACCGGTACACTAGCGGTCACTGGGGACGTCCGCACTAGTCACGGGTCAGAGGGCAACTGACGGGAATTTCTAAGGGGCCTACCTCAACCCCTTATTCCCCCCTCTGCACCTATGAACTTCTGACCTCCAAATACCAGCCACATAGCAGCACACGTCATGACCATCTCGACGAAAACAAGGTAGAGTCAGCAATTTGAGGGCACATACTACTTCTATGCAAGATTTTAGCCTAAAAATTAACCTTTCATTCATTCGCGTATTCATGCCATGGCTGTCTACCTTATTGTTTAAGAATTCTTTACCCTACTAAGGAACTTTTGTGCTTCCACACCATGGTGTAGATATAACATTTGGATCTCTCTTAGGCTGCAGTTTTGACACTGAATGTAGCACCGAGGGCATGCCACAAACAGACTTTCAGAATCAATCCAGTACTCTCCAAAACTCTTGAAGAAGTCTTTGCCATGGCAAGACGACTCCAATAGTTCGGGCTTTGCGAGACATCGTCTAACTAACGGCACTCTGCATATAGAGTCCATACTGCATATGGTCAGAACCATGGTTGAGGACATATGTTTGTAGAAAGGCTTAACAACCGACCCCTGGGTTCTTTGAACACTCTTACAAAGGTCAGAGGCAGATTGGGAAAGTTAGTACGATCATGATTTTACTTCTTCCCCACGTTAGCCTGATACCTAGTTACTCTTTCATGACACGAGTGACTCTGTATTAAAGACCCTACACCAAGAGTACCGAAACAGAACTTCACCAACAACTATTATAACAGTCAGGATAGTCAAGCAGCCATAGCTTAAGACATGTCTAAGCTCATGCTCGTGTTCATCCGGTAGTACGCACCCTGTGTCATGACATAAGAAACTACTATTAAAGGCCCCAAACCAACTAAGTCCATCTGTATCCCTACCCCATTTACCATACTGCAGGACCACCTAAGCAGCTCGACAGGACCGAGAGAAAGGACTCAGCTATCAACACTTCAACCATCAGTGCCAGTATCTCCAAATCTACTCAGTGTTAGAATAGGAGTGTTGAGGGAGTTATATTACTTCAACGACCAGTGCTAATTAAGTGTGTCTCCGAAATCTACGCAAGTGTTAGAATAGGAGTGCTATGTGAATTCTATAGGTCTGCCCGTGCTAGGCATATTTATATTGTGATTATTTCATCAATGTAAGGTGTATTCTTGTGTTTTTGTACTAAGTGATCATTAAAAAGAAAACTCACGTGTGTATTCAGTATAATATTTATCCTTTACGACTTTTGTGCATGTGTAGTTTGGCTTTAGTTTCTCAAGTCAAGTAAGAACCTACCATTGTTCAATTAAACCCCAGTAAAAAACTTGGCATAACTCATTCCTTCATCATTAATAAATGCACTGAAGTATCCCACTCCAGGTCTTCCCAAGCCTTCTGACACCTAGCAAAATACCTCTCCAACAATTTGTCTTCTTCGTCTTTCCTTCCTCTTTTCCACTCTGATGGCACTACCATCTCTTCTTCCTCTGACAAAGCTGAACTCTTTGCTAACACTTTCGCTAAAAACTCCACTTTAGATGATTCCGGTGATATTCCTCCCTCTCCACCCCCACTCTCCTACTTATGCCTAAAATCATAATCTCTTCTAAGGATGTACTTGTCGCCCTCTCAGAGTTTAATACTAAAGAAGGTGTATGGACCAGATGGTGTTCCTCCTGTTGTAGTAAAAAACTGTTCTTCCGTGCTGACTCCCTGCCTAGACAAACTCTTCCGTCTCTGTCTCTCCTCTAACGTCTTACCTTCTTGCTGGAAGTTTGCTCTCATTCAACCTGTCCCAAAGAATGGTTACATTCTCAACCCTCCAACTATCGTCCAATTGCTCTCATTCTTGCATCTCTCTCAAAAGTTTTTGAAACTATTTTTACTTCAAAATTTCTTAAGCATTTATCTTCCCATAACCTTCTCTCAGACCGCCAGTATGGCTTCTTTAAGGGCCGCTCTACTGGTGATCTTCTTTCTTATCTTACTAACTCTTGGTCATCCTCCATTCGAGACTTCGGTGAGTTTATTTCTATTGCGCTAGCCATAACGAAAGCCTTCGATAGAGTCTGGCACAAATCCCTCATTTCCAAACTACCCTCCTACATAGATCCTCCATCTGTGCCTTTATTTCTAATTTCTTTTCCGGCCATTCCATAGCTGCGTTGTGGACTTCCGCCGTTCCCTTCCTCAACCAATCAACTCTGGTATTCCTCAGAGTTCTGTCCTATCTCCAATTTTCTTCATATTATTCATTAACGACCCTCTCAACTGCACTTCCAGCCCTATTCACTCATATGTTGATGACTCTACATTACACTATGCAACTAGCCATCCACAGCACCAATCACAGCAGAACTCCAAAACTCAGGTATGGAGGGCATAAAGCACCTATCTTTTGATCTCTATTATCTTTAATTGGGGCACAGAAAACCTAGTTACTTTCAATGGATCCAAAACTCAATTCCTCCATCTGTCTACTCGTCGTCCCCTTCCAGGAAACTGCAACTTACTCTTCAACAACATACAAATTAAACCATCATCTTCTCTTGATATTATCGGTGTCTCTTGTCCTTAAGATCTCTCTTGGAAAGATCATATCACCACTCTTTCTAAAAACAGCCTCCCAGAAGCTGGGTGTGCTCAACTGCCTCAAGGGGTTCTTTACCAATGCACAGCTTCTTGCTCTGTATAGGGGCATAGTGTATCCATGTATTGCATATTGTTCACACGTGTGGGGAGGTTTCTCTCACACAGCAGTTCTAGACAAAGTAGAAAAGAAAACCTTCCATCTCATTAAGTCACATCCACTCACCAATTCTCTGCAATCTCTCTCGCTTCACCCTCTGTTGCATCTCTCTCACTATTCTACCACTATTACAATAATCAGTGTTCCTCAGAGCTCTCTTAGTGAATACCACCCTCTCTTCGTAGAGAACGTAGCACCCATTTTGAAACTCAATCCCACCCCTACTCTGGGCAGAATCAGTCTTTCCTTCATCCTATGACTTAAATGGCTTCAAACTCCGTGTGTCCAGGCATTTTGGCTCGAACGCCCCTTGATTTTGGTCCTGTCACTCTTTCAACTCTGGGGGAGGCACTCATCACAGGCAGTTCTGCCTTTTGTCTCCCTCACTCACATTGAAAAAAAAAAAAAAAAAAAAAAAAAAAAAAAAAAAAAAAAAACATAACCCTAAAATAAAATCTATGAACAGCTCATGTACATCAACCCTGCACATTGACCCTACTTCGGCAGGCATCTCCCTTATGCAGCCAAGTAAACGGCAACGGCACATTAGTGGTGCCTCACAGGTGTCTTCCTCCTCAAACGACCTGACTCCCCTCCTGTTATACCACCAACACTGCCATCTGCTCCAGCTTCTGCTGCTGATGCTGCTGTGCATGCTGCATCTGCTGTTGTTGCTCCTGCTCGTGCATGTCGAAGGCCTGCTACTAAGGGTTGTCGGTTAATTGCGTATCACTTTCGTTTGGACACAACCCATGACCACAAGCAGGAAAAGATCTCCAACAAGCAGCACCTCAGGTGCACCTATTTTACTGTGGTGCATGGTGTTAGGAAGAACACAAGTCATCTCTGTCCTACTTGAAACACACCCCAGTGTATTGGAGAATGTTTTGGATGTTCCACCAAGTTCAGGGCCACTAGCCACAGAGTACGTTCTGTACCATATGGCATATGTCTCATATCCTCTGCATCACCTATTCCATCTGCCCACTGCTTTTTTTGCAGCCCACACCCTGGAGTAATTCACCTATATTAATTTACTAATTTATTCAATCATATTTTCATTCATCTCATCCTGCAATATCTTGTCACACTACGTTTCTGGGGACATTACAGTATTTCATCTCTATTCATTCATGCACCTTTTCATTCATCTCCCCCTGTAATGTCTTGTCAGACTAAGTTTCTGAGTACATTGCAGTCATTCACCTATTCATTCATACGTCTGCGATGTCAGACAGTAATTGGATATAGGCCTTCTGGGGAAACCACTATAAACATATAACAAGTCTAGAACACCAACTCTTTAGGTGACTTGGAAAAGTGTTCACACACACACACACATAAGAAGGTCAGGATTCGTGATTTGTTGTCAACATTTATCACAAATGAGGCTAGGTTTCACAGTATCAACCAGATGGCGTTGCAGGTAAAGTATGACTTATCGTGAATATTTAATTTCATTATTTTGTTAATAAGAAATAATGTTGTAAATATGTGGAATATATTGCCAAGTACTTTAATCAGCTCTGGAACGGTGTAAGGTTTCAAACGGAAATTGGATACTCACATGAATGAAATGGGTTAGGTGTGAAAGGGATCTGCCTTGTGTGGCACGGTTTGCCTTTTGCATATTTCCATGTTCTTATATTCTGTGTGCTGGTATTGTGGTGTACAGTGAAGTCACACATTGAAATTACCACCAAAAGAGACGGTGTAAGATATTCAGAATACAAGATGTGTATTTTGTTTTGTTTTTTTGTTTTATGTGAGTGTGGGAGACAAAAGGCAGAACAACCTGTAGCGAGTGCCTCCCCAATAGTTGAAAGAGTGACAGGGCCACAATCAAGGGACGTTCAAGTCAAA
Organism: Paralithodes platypus; assembly: GCA_032716605.1. Classification (NCBI taxonomy): domain Eukaryota; kingdom Metazoa; phylum Arthropoda; class Malacostraca; order Decapoda; family Lithodidae; genus Paralithodes; species Paralithodes platypus. The sequence continues at coordinate 58,370,376 of CM064578.1, forward strand.
ATGCATGGACACAGAGTTTGAAGCAATTTAAGTCATAGGAGGAGGGAAAGACAGATTCTGGGAGAGAGTTCCAGAGCTCAGCTGTTGCATAGCAGAAAGACAGAGTAACGTTTCACTCTTGGGTTGTAGAGTTGAACAGAGTAGGGGTGGGATTGTGTTGCAAGACGGGTACCACGTACCCTACGTAGAGGAGGTGGTATACACTGGGAGAGCTCTGAGGAGCACTGATATTGTAGTAGCGATAGAACAGCGAGAGAGATGTACCATTGCGGCGAAGAGAGAGAGAGTTGGTGAATAAAATTATAATGTATGATATATAATGTTCAATATTCAGATTAGGAAATTCGTGTGATATACGTAACGTGCACTACGATCACATTCATAATTGAAATATATAAAATGAAGCTTAAACAACTGGTATTGTGGTGAACAGTGAAATAACATATTCAAATTACCACCAAAAGTGTTTGTGCAAAATATTCTTATTAGGAAATTCGTGTGATAAATATATCGTGCACTACAATCACATTCAGGACTGAAATATATAGCATGAACCTTATACAACTCTTTCCGTTGACAATTGTATTGATATCTTGCTTATTGTGGCAACAATATGCAACAGTATAAACATTACCAAATGTTTACGAGGAATTGTACTGCCTGGAAACATTTGTACATATCTCGCGAAATATTAGTGCTATCAAATTGGTGTTTTCACCATTCCAATTAGCGTTCCTGCCGCCTTAAAGAATATATATTAAATTATATGTATTGAGGAATATAAGAGTGAAGGGTGGGGAAGTGGAGCGCGTGTCCGTGGTTTGTTGTTCGCTGCGACTGATAACAGGTAAGTGCACCCATTATTTACGTCCATTTATAAACATTTGTTTTCTACATTACTCAATAACTATATATGATAGACACATTCTGATTGCACCATTGGACAGAGCGGGGAAAACACATAATATTTCATAAACACCCAATACTCACAGTTCTAAAAACAAATATGACTAGTATAAGTCTGAACAGTAATCAAACATTTTATTCAAGATCAATTTCAACTATCTTCCATCGACTTACTATGTTTTTTTATTTGTTTATGTTATATCCTGGAATTTCTTCTCTCTTTCCATGTAACACATTACAGTAGACGCGATTCATGTGGCTTAAAAAAGAACGGTAATAACTTGTATGTTTTCGATTTCGCAGCCAGCGCAAAAATATGGGAGTAGGAATCATGTGCATGGACAATATGTTTAATTGTTTAGTAAGTTTCCACCGAGCCTGACAATTAAAATGGTTTGACATCTCTTTCTGACTTACAATATTGAACTCCAATACAACTCACCATGCAAAATGCCTTTCTGATATCGCCTTAAGTTGTGTTCTTCATCGTGTCTTTACTATTACCCACTGGCCTGCCGTTATTTTACTTCACTCTTCGTTTTTCAGCATTCTGCAATGCAGTTCATCTCTGAATGTACGTACATCACCCTCACCCCAACATACTTTGTGTCGTTTGTCAGCCTCAGTTACCCTCACATCACCGTTTCTTCTCCACATCATTATTATCTTTTGTCATCCTCACCCAGCACACACTCATCTTTATATCTGCCATTCAGGATGGTGGTTTCCACCAAAACCCGATAAGAAGTCATAAAACACTTAATGACTTTCGTGAAGGGTGTGAAGAAGAAAATAACATGGTATTGGTGTACATGACATTAATAATAGTTTAACAACACTTTAGATGATACGTTTGAAATGAAGTATAGTGTCCATGAAATGTAACATTACGAACATCAATAAAGGTCTTATTTACTTAATGTAAATGTTTGTTACTCCTAGGGTTAGTGTGATTCATAATAAAGCTCAAATGTATTTATTCGGTCTGTGAATGACATCATTTACATAATACCTGTTTTAATTATCGTCATAAATACTTTTATAATAGGAACAATATTGAGATTACAACATGACCTCCAATGCAACAACAACAGTATAAAAGACAACAATACGGCAGTGAACCCCTTTCACTTATATATATATATATATATTCTGACATACGGAGCCCTGTATGTTTATTTAAGAGTTAGAATTAAGAGTTAAAGGAGTGCCAAACTACCCAGGCGGCGAAGCAGACCAGCGAGCGAACCAGCGAGGGGGAAACCAGCTCGTCCGCATACCAGCAAACAAGCCTTCACTTCTGCGTGTGTCATAGGGGACCGACGCTATGACGATGATTCGACGCCAGGAGACTCCATTGGACCACGCACCTCTTACGCAACTAGAGGAGCTGTGAGTGGGGCGCGCACTACCCGCCACCTCCTGATTCGTTCCTACACCATCATTGTTTAGTATATAAGACCCGAGTAGTGGGCATTCAAATCAGTCTCATTTGGAGTTGGGGAAGGTGAACTTGCAGCTGGAGGAAGACGGGGTGAAGTATTATAATGGGATTGTGACTGTCAGTCAGATTATATAAGTGTGTGTTCGGTGTAAACACTTACGTTATGTTGGTTAGTGAGATATGTGATTGGGAATTAACGTTAACGCTACTATTATGTACTTAACTATTTGATTGGGAATTAACGTTGAACGCTACTATTATGTACTTATTGATTGGGAATTAACGTTAAACGCTATTATGTACTTAACTATTTGATTGGGAATTAACGTTAACGCTACTATTATGTACTTAACTATTTTAGTTGACTGACTTGTGGACTAAAGCAACACTTTAAGTAATTGGGTTATGATGAAAGTAATACTATTGTTTTATATTAATACTTACGAGTTCTTTCATTTTCTTTTAATTAAGCTTACATTGCTTAATGGTGCTTAGTACGGTGATACTATTGTCTCATATTAGTAATATCGCTTTAGACTAACGTGGCTGTTTTAATGTTACTTCTAGTGATTTCCTAAGCTGAAGACAATTCTTTTAGCTTCAAAATATTATTTTTGCTTTTCATATTATTTGAGTGAGACCTGAATCGAATCTATGAAGCGATCCTGTAACTTAATTTACTCATAAATCAAACCTCAATGTTACGTGGTTAAGAAATACATTTAACTAATTATTAAATATACAGTATATCTAACTGTTCATGTGACTTTGATATTAATCCTGATGATAATAATAATATAATACTATTATCGTATAAATACGATAGACTATGACTCTTTTGTGATCTTGGATGTCTCTGTGACGTCACGATCTCTCCTACAGCACGATGTAGGACGAGTAGATCGTATATTATAAGATTGTAAATAAGTTAAGTTATAAAAGGCCTAATATGCTATTAAGCAATATTGCCATGGTCTTATGTAGTATATATGAATTTATCGTATATATTAATATAATTTATCGTATAGAGCAACCTAAATGCGGTACGATAATTTGGGCTCCTGGCGGTTTGCCAAGGCAGCAAGGTGTGCTTTTGAGGTACGTCAGAGCCTTCACGAACACCAACCAGTTAACATCTAATTTTCCGCCCTCAGTTGATCGTGCTTTTGTGCCTCTAATCACAATACACATACAGCAATACACACAGCTACACCATCACGACGCTCTCATCGACATCATGACTGACTGATAGATAAGCATAATATTCATGTCCATTCCCATGTAATCATTTATTCTTTCTTTAACTTGACTCGTGTCTCGGGACCGAAGTCTCGTTCCCCATTGTCCACCGCCATATTGGGTAAAACGTTCTCCCTTGCCTCATTGCCACGTGGAACTATTGGTGAGTTAATTCCTGGCTAATATTAACCCTTATAACCTTACCCTATAATTATATACATTTATTATGTGAGACCTTTGGATATAAATTAGCTTGTTTCAGATTGAATTCAATTTAGATATAGAGTATTCATTTAGATTGATTTTATTTGATTCATTATAGCTTAGTAATATTTAACTTCCATTGATAGTTTACCACAACTATTAACGTAAGACAAGAACCAAGAATAATTACATTAAATATAAATAAAACGACATATAAGAAAACTAGCTATTCATTTCAAATAGGGTAAGAGACAGAAATATTCTTACCTCTATATTTATCTTTCAAGACTTTTTATAGAATTAATAGTCCTTCTTTAGATATAACTTATTCGGTTCATAACCATAGCCTACTAAGCTTCGGTTAAATAATAATTCTTTATAAATACTACATGACTTTAATTAGTTTCAGTATTTTTCATAATTAAAGAGTATCAGTCAATAAAGGATACCAAGTCCTAAGATCCAAAAGGAAAGGAAGCAACAACAGGAAATAATTTTATTAGATTTTACTTTTGTTTTGCCTTCAGCTGACTGATACCTTAATATATATCTCTGTGCTATCTAGATTCATCAAGTTAACCACTTGAGGATCAAGATACGTAACAATATATATTTGAAAGTGATTAATACCAAAGTTATTTAATTAACTTCAAACATTCTTCCATCAAGCCTCTTACCTTTTGTAAGCTACATATTACATACAGGTGATAGATAGATAGCCTCGTTTATGTTCGATACTGATTCAAATGGGTGAGTCTTCATTTATGCTCTTCACTGTACCTTGCTGTTTTTTAGTAAATTACACGAGGGAAATCATTATTGAATATGGCATGACCTCCTGTTTCACCCAATTGTCAAATTTGTAGCTCATCAAATCTGCAAGTCAGTATTACAAATCACTCCATTGGTTTTATAATTTCATATTTGCAAGACATTTTAGAATTTGCATAAATAAAGAAAACATAAATTGTACTTACTTAGCAAAAGTGAAGCTGTAAGCACAAGCCGAACAAGGGGAGTGCTACAGGTGGTAGCTAAGGACAACTATAACTCCTGTTTCACCACCTGGCTTCCTTTACCGATTCTTTCCGTGCCTCACTAAACACCTCCTCTCTCTTTCAACGCAACTTCTAATCCTTCTACTTACGGTGTTTACATTTTCTCTCTGTCGGGCTCCTCTGATCACTACCTTATTGTTACTTATCGTATCTCTCCAGTGCGACCATCCGATCCCCCCAGCCGGCAGCACTTGTGACACTTTGGTGTTGTCGACTAGGAGGCTCTCCGGCAGTACTTCTTTGATTTCCTATGGAATTATTATTGCTTCCAGGGCCGGGGACCCTCGGAGTGTGCCGAGCACATAGCCGAGGTAATCCTCTCGGGCATGGAGGCATGCATTCTATTTTCTTTCTCTCAGTCTATTGAAAAATATTCTTGGTTTACTAAAGCTTTCTCTACTGCTGTCCACAATAAGGAAGAAACATTCAAACGGTACAGTCACCTTCTAGCTCAACGATCTCATGCTTTGTATGTTTCTACCAGGAATCAGGCCAAATCGGTTCTTCGAGTAGCTCTTCCCAAGCTTTCTGACATCTAGCCAAAAACCTCTCCAACAATTTTACTTCCTCATCTTTCCTTCCTCTTTTCCACTCTGATGTCACCACCATCACACTTTCCTCAAACAAAACTGAACTCTTCGCTCAAACTTTTGCTAAGAGCTCCACCTTGCATGATTCCGTTACTATTCCTACCTCTCCACTCCCCTTTCACTTTCCTTCAAACATACCACAAAGGATGCAAATGAAAATACCCTTTTTGTCATCGATGCTGGTTCAAATGATGTCATGCGCACCAGATCCGAAGAGTTGATGGAGAATTATCGCAAGATGATCCAGCACTACAAAAACAAGTCAAGGAATATCATAATCTCAGGCATTCTCCCCAAGATCGACGCACCTGACAAATTCTACGACAAGGCCTTCAGCACAAATAGCCGACTAAAATATTTGTGTCTGAAGGAAGAAGTTGAATTCATCAACCTCTGGGACAACTTCTACAACCAGCCTACTCTGTTCTGCAAGGATGGCACTCATCTAAACCCTGTGGGTTCAGCACGATGGGTCGTCTCCTACACGAATCCGAGAAGAAGCAGCAGTGACATAAATTATCCAACGCCAAGCAAAAAACAGAGGCAACCGAGGACCACCAGCGATAAGGACCGAAGACAGCGAGGACCGAGGACAGCCATGAACATAAACGTAGATCCGACAAGAACCAAAAGTATTATTAAAGAGCGTTCCGTGAGATCTAAAATAACAAATTTAAAGGTTTTCTATGCAAACGCTCGTAGCATACGCAATACATTTTCAGATTTAGAGGTGCTAGTGTTTACAGAAAATTATGTGATTGGCATAACAGAATCTTGGCTCAATACCGAAGATAGAGACTTGTTAGCAGAGTATTCACTTCCTGGTTATGTAATGACCTCCAGGTCAATCAGTGCAAACTGACCGAGAAATTTACGAACAAATTGCAGATGTAAGTAACTCACAAGATACCGTAATTTTTGGCGACTTTAATATACCTGTGACCAAGTGGGGCGATACTCTTACTTCACACTCCGGACCTGACTTGTATACGAACTTGCAAGAGAGTTCGCTTTATCAATTTGTTTGAACGCCGACCCGTGGTAATAATGTTCTTGACATTGTACTTGCAACAAAAGAAGAATTAATAGAGAATTTGAATGTTGGTGATGAATTCAGTAACAGCGACCATCGTACGATAACTTTCACTTTAAAGTTTACTAGTAACAACCAAATAGTAGCATCGAAAAAGTCCCTAATTTCAAGAAAGCAAACGTCCATAAACTTAGAGCTATGTTTAAAGAAACTGACTGGAGCTATTTAATTAACAATAACGGCATAAATACATCTTGGAAGTTATTCGAAACCACTTACCTAAAAGCAGTGCAAGACTGCATACCATCGAAAATACGGCGTCCAGGCCATAATAATAAGCCCAAATGGTGGAATAAAGATATTTCAAACTGCCTGCTTGCTAAAAATTTTGCTAATGATAGATTAAAATCCTCACAAAATGACGAAGAACGGGTGAAATTTGTAGAGCTACGACGCAAAGCAAAAATGTTAATTAAGCAAAGTAAAAAGACCTTAGAGTTACATATTGCGAATCAAAGTAAAACAAACCCGAAAGAAATCTATAGTTATATCAGAAAGAAAAAAGTAGTTACTTCAACTGTTGGACCATTAGTCGATGAAAATGGAGAATACACCAAAGACGAAGTACAAATGAGTAATGCCCTCAATACCTTCTTTGCATCAGTTTTTACAACAGAAGACATCAGTGATATCCTTACACCATCGCCAATTCAGATTGATAATTCAGATGTTCTAAGTAATATCACCGTTACAGAGAGAGAGGTATTGAATTGTTTAAATAAACTCAAGGTAAATAAAACGCCTGGACCTGATACAATCTCGCCTAGAGTTCTAAAGGAAGCTAAGGATGAGCTCTCCAAACCACTGACATTACTATTCAATAAATCCTTGCAGTCTGGAACTATGCCTGATCAGTGGAAGCTAGCCAACGTAACACCAATATTAAAAAAAGGCAGCATATCCCTACCCCGTAACTATCGTCCAATTAGCTTAACCTCAGTTGTATGTAAAATGCTAGAAACGGTCATAAGAGACAAACTCGTAAATCACTTAGAGGAAAATAACATACTTAAAGATACTCAACACGGCTTTCGTAAAAACCTTTCCTGTTTAACAAACCTCTTAGACTTCTTCCACGATATCCTCAACCTCTACGATGAGGATAAAGCTGTAGATATTATATACCTTGATTTTCAAAAGGCCTTTGACAAAGTTCCCCACAAACGTTTACTGCTAAAACTAAAAGCGCATGGAATACAAGACGGTGTGTTGAAATGGATAGAAAATTGGCTCAGCGACAGAAAGCAAAGAGTAGTGATAAACGGTAAGGCATCTAAATGGACCAATGTAAGTAGCGGGGTACCCCAGGGATCTGTACTGGAACCAATTCTCTTTCTAATTTACATCAACGACATAGATGAGGGTCTCACCTGTACAATCTCAAAATTTGCTGACGATACAAAAATTGCAAATAGCGTACTCTCAAAAGAACAAGTTGACGATATGCAACACAATCTAGATAAATTGTCATGTTGGGTCCAAATTTGGCAAATGAGTTTCAATGCGGATAAATGTAAAGTACTACATATCGGATACCTAAATGAGAAAGCAAACTATTCAATGAATGACACTCAGCTTAAGAATGTAAACAGAGAAACCGATCTGGGAGTAACAATATCGAGTAACCTAAAACCGAGTCAACAATGTTCAGAAGTTGCTAAGAAGGCAAACAAAATAATTGGCTTTATAGGCAGGTCATTTGAGCATAAATCCAAAGAAGTTATCCTAACCTTTTACAATTCCTTAGTCCGCCCTCTTCTGGAATACTGTGTTCAATCCTGGTGCCCTTATTAACAAAAAGATATAAACAAGCTAGAACGAGTTCAACGTAGAGTTACCAAAATGATACCTAGCCTAAAGAACAAACCATACGAAGAGCGTCTTAGAGAATTAAATATATTTCCTTTAACCCAGCGCAGATTAAGAGGTGACTTAATTCAAGTGTACAAAATCATCAAAGGCATCGACAATATGAACTGTAGTAAGTACTTCACTATCGACCAATCGAATTACACGCGGGGAAACGGTTGCAAAATTATTGGTAAATCTTTTAACTCACACGAATCTAAGAATTTCTTCTTCAATCGAGTTCTCAACTTGTGGAATGGGCTTCCCCGAGACGTTACAGACTGCATCATCGTTGATTCATTTAAACTCCGCCTAGACAAATATCTCGCATCAAACCCGCGACTGACTGCGTTTGTAGATGAATAACTTTATTTTATCCCCCCTCAGTTACTAACCCATCTGTCCCGTACTAACTTCCTAATCCTGCCATGGATATTAGTTCCAGGGCAGTAATTCCCTTTCCAATGTTCCCTTACCCACTCTAAACCATTGTTTGGACACTTGATCCTCAGTGTTTTGGAGGACAAGCAGCCTAGAAGGGTCACTAGATCTGTTGTTGCTTGATTTCCTTTGTACTCCTTTGTACTCCTTTGTACACTTGCTAATGCATAGTATCATAATCTCTTCTAAGGATGTAATGTACTTTCTACCCTCTTTGGTCTTAATACTAAGAAGACGTACGGACCAGTCTCCAGAAGGTGTTCCTCCTGTCGTACTCTGAAACTGTTATTTCATGCTGACTTCCTGCCTAGGCAAACTTTTTTGCCTCTGTCTTTCCTCTAACATATTTCCTTCTTGCTGAAAGTCTGCTCTCATTCAACCTGTCCCAAAGACGGGTAACCGCACTCTACTTTCCAATTACTTTCACTTTCTGTATCTCTAAAGTTTTTAAAACTATTCCGAATTGAAATTTCTAAAGCATTTATCTTCTCATAATTTACATTCAGATTGTCAGTATGGTTTCTTTAACTCAATGACTGCGGGCTGTTATATAAAAAATACGGTCATCACTGAGGCACTTGTCATACGACAATTGCAGAATTTCTGCCTTGAACAAGGCCTGGGAGGCAGACGAGCGAGTATAAGTGGCAGTGGGAGATATCTCCAACTCTCTTTCAGACTCGGGGATAGCAAAAACCGCTCAAACTCACTATTTTTTACCGATTTAGCGTCACCTGTGCAATATGGTTGCACGGCAACCAGTGGTCGTTCAGATATGATTCAGATGTCATTGGAAAGGTTTATCATTGGAATACGTTCTAGCTCCTGTTTATACATGAAAATGTGCAGGGAATGAAGGATATTTTTAGTCCAAAACCCCCGTACGGCACAGTGGTGACCAATCAATTGTCATATGACAAGTGCCGCAGTCATTGCGTTTTAACCCTTGTCTATTGGGGCACGACTTAAGTCTGAGTGCAATTTTGGCGCAATATTGGCTCTGAGAGAGAGACGGGTGACTGGAGGAGCATGGGTTACCTCATGACCGCTCGTCACGGCCGCCGTGGACCTACTGAGATTTACTCTACTTACATCCACCCTCACACCCTCGCTACATACGTAATTATATAAAGAAATTACCGTATTTTAGTGATTTTGCCCTTCGGTTGCACGATCGTTGCAAGACAACCAGTGATCGTAGAAGGATGGTTCGGGTGTCATTGGAAAGCTCAATTTACGCCCTTTCAGGCATACATACTTGTATTATGCTCTAGGTCTTGTTTTTGCATGAAAAAGAGCACGGAAACAACCCCATTTATGGTAAAAAAAAAACGCTGTGCGGCACGGTCAAATATACCGCCTAGCCCGCTCGTAAGGTGTTAAGGGCCGCTCTACTGGTGGTCTTACTAACTCCTGGTCATCTTCTCTTCGCAACTTCGGTAAAACTTTTTCTATTGCGCTAGACTTTTGATAAAGTCTGGCTCAAATATCTAATTTCCAAACTACCCTTTGGTTTCCATCCCTTTATCTGTGCCTTGGTTTCTAATTTTCTTTATGACCTTTCCATAGTAGTCCTGCAGCCACCAGGCTCAACCTTGTTTTTGGGTCTTAAGTTTGTTTTTCAGTGGATTTTGTTTGCCAACATATCCGGTTTGAAAAATATATATGTTGGCTCGCTGTCAGCCTTGGGCAATTTGAGATAATTACCATTAAACAAAATGGCCGCCAAGGAAATATCAAAATACATAATATACCATAATTCCCTTACAAATTGACATAACCGGTCAACCAATACATGGATTCCAGGGTATTTTGACCCAGAAAATTCATTTATGGTATTTTTTGTTTGTATGCCTTGTTCCAGGTAATGATACAACAAAGCACAAACTTGTGATAACAGGTCAGGACAAAACACCTGTAGAAGTAACTTGCAGTGGTACAATTGTAGAAAGAGCTGACATGGCAACCACTCATGAAGAAGCTGATAACATCATTGTGCAGCAGGCTATAGCAGTTGCTGTAGCTCAGCAGCAACCTGTCACTGTTCTTGCAGATGATACAGATGTTTAGGCACTTCTTCTTTATCATTACCTGGAACAAGGCATACAAACACCAATGTTTATGGAATCACCTGTAAAAGAGAGAACTGTTGTTGATATCCAGGCCACTGTAAAGAAACATCAGAACATAATTCCAGCAATATTGGCAGGCCATGCTCTTACTGAATGTGATACAGTGGCAGCATGTTTTGGTATAGGAAAAGGAAAGATGTTGAAAGTACTGAAAACAGGTCTGAATCTGGATATGATAGGTAATGCTGAGGCTAACTGGCCTGAGGTGTTGGAACAGGCAACAAAATTCATAGCTTCCTGTTATGGACAATCAAAGACCAATTCTATGTCTGAGGCCAGAGTCTCTCGTTAGAGAGACGCAGAGTTAGAGGGGATATGATAGAGGTGTTCAAGTGGGTTAGTGGGATTAACAAAGGGGACATGACAAATGTACTAAAGCTCAGTGATAGCGAAAGAACTCGTACCAATGGTTTCAAATTAGATAAATTTCGTTTCAGAAAAGATATAGGCAAATATTGGTTTGGTAACAGAGTTGTAGATGGGTGGAATAGGCTACCAAGTGATATAGTGGGATCAAGAACGATAGGGAGCTTTAAGAAAAAATTGGATAAGCATATGGACGAGAAGGGTTGGGTGTGAAGGGATCAGCCGGGTTGGGCCAATCAGCGCTCTGCAGACCCCCGTAATCCTGCGTTAATCTCTAACCGGTTTGGTAAGATGATCCTCAGGGTATTAGAGTGTTGAGCCTATAATTGGGCTTTGTAATTGGGGTTGTGTGGGACAGGGATCTGCCTTGCTTAGGCCAATCGGCTTTCTGCAGACTCCCATTTTCTTATGTTCTTATGTTCTTAAGTGTGTGGACTTCAAGAACGGGGAAGTCGGGAGCAACAGTTACTCCCAAGTTATGTTCTCTTCCACCTACTACAGAGGCCTTCATTGAGAATGTCAAGCAGGCTCATCTGCAAACATGCATATGGAAGAATGCCCTGCAACTAGATCCACCAGATTTGGAACCCACAAGTTATGGATGGATCAAAGAAAGCAGAACAAAGTCACTGCTGCCTACAACAGTCCCTACCAATGTTCAGCTAGCACCGAATCATATACTAAAGTTGATAAGATGCACATGTTCAAGTAAACAGCCATGTAAGTCCTCGAGATGCGCATGTATCAAGTCGAGGCTACCATGCACAATGTTTTGTGCTTGTCAATCCTCCATTGAATGTTGCAATGATCAAACACGAACAGCAGATGATGAGGATGATTACTAATTACCTCAAGAATTATGCATTTATGCCATATAATAAGAAATTGAGGACTCAAAACGATCTGACTAAAAAAACTGTCAATCTTTGTTACTTTCATGTTGAACAAGTAATATTCTTATATACTAGTATAAGTATAAGAATTCACAAAAAAATAAAAAAATAAAAAGGCAGCCATTTTGAAAATGGTGGTCATTTTGGATATGAAAATACCAGAAATGAATTTTCTGGGTCAAAATACCCTGGAATCCATGTATTGGTTGACCGGTTATGTCAATTTGTAAGGGAATTATGGTATATTATGTATTTTGATATTTCCTTGGTGGCCATTTTGTGTTATGCTAATTATCTCAAATTGCCCAAGGCTGACAGCGAGCCAACATATATATTTTTCAAACCGGATATGTTGGCAAACAAAATCCACTGAAAAAAAAAAACTTAAGACCCCAAAACAAGGTTATAAGAAAAATTTACTTTTGGCTGCCGGACTATAGCTGTAGTTGTGGACGGCCATCGCTCACTTCCTCAACCTATCAACTCCGGTGTTTCTCAGGGTTCAGCCCTGTCTCCAGTTATCTTTCTAATATTCATTAATGATCTTTTCAACTGTACCTCTAATCCCATCCATTCATTTGCTGATGACTCTACCTTACACTATTCAACACATTTTTCACAACAACCCAGCATACAATCACTCCAAAAGCCACATGACACGGCAATAGCTCTATCAATTATTTCTGATTGGAGTAAATCTTGTTACTTTCAATACCTCCAAGACCCAATTTCACCCTCTATCAACCCGTCGCAAACTCGCAATCCTCCACAAGACTATCAATTACTCTTCAACAATATGCAAATCAACACTTTATCTTTTCTCAATAATATAGGTGTATCTTTTTCATCCAACCTTTCTTGAAAAGATCATATTACCGTTCTTGCTAAAACAGCTTCTCAGAAGCTAGGTGTGCTAAACTTTCTCTTTTGGTTCTTCACCCCAACACAGCTTCTTGCTCTGCACAATGAGCCCATGTTTCGAGTATTGTTCGCATGTGTGAGGAGGTTCCACCCATACCGCACTCCTCGAAAGAATACTCAAAATAATTTTGTCTCATCAACTTACTTCCTCTACAATCTCTTACTACAAGCCGTAATGTTGCATCTCTTTCACTCTTCTATCGATATTACAACAATATGTGTTCTTCAGAGCTCTCACAGTGCATACCCCCTCCCTTGTGGCGAGTGCAAGGCAACCGCCTTTTAACACAGTCCCACTCCTATTCTGCCCAAATCTCCAATCCAAGAATTGGCAAATTTTCTCAGTCTTTCTTCTAACAATTAACGAACTCTGGAACTCTCTCCCTCAACCAATGTTTTCTTCATCCTAAGACTTAAACTATTTTAAACTTCGTATGTCCAGGCATTTTGACCACAACGTCCCTTGAATTTGGCTCTTTGTCACTCTTATATTTTTGGGGGGAGACACTCGTTATAGGCATCCTTGTTTTTGCCTCCTTCATACACATAGAACATAAAGGAAAGCCTTTTAGTCTGAAGTGGTGGCTCATATGTTCCGACTGCCAAATTAGACTCCAATATAGACATATATAACTTGGTGGTGGTGGTGGTGGTGGTGGTGGTGATGGTGATGAAGTACGATGATGGTGAGGTGGAATATGATAGTGTTACACAACAGGAACACGAGGTTATCGGAGAGATAAATTACATTGGTATTAACGTATATATGCATTTGATAATCATTTATACTTCATAGAGTTTTTAAAAGTAAGAGATAAATCAAGTTTACTGCATAACAGTTCTATGATAAACGTTTGTGTAATATTAACTAAAAAAATAGTAAGAACAGATATGAACTATTAAAAATTATAATAATGTAGGTTTCTTGTGTGACAAAAGAAAGGGAAAGAAAGGTGTACAGGCGAAAGCTAATTCTTACCAAGAATTAGCCACTAAATAATATATAATTAAATTGTGAAATAAATATGCATAACATAAACATTACTTCTTTGTGTGTGTTATTCGGCAACACAACCGAGTCGTTATTTTAAATCTTAGCTATTTGCCGTAGTCTACAGTATATACTATTCAGCATCGTTGTCTTGAGTCCTAGTGAACTCATATTTATCTGAATTAACCCGGGAAAGGCTAGGGTCGTCATAAGAGGTTTGGTGGGCAAAGGCGAAGGTCCTCATAAGAGCCAAGGCTTAAAAAAATATTTTCAAAACACCTCACTGGTACTCAAAACAAAGCAATATGTGATTAGGTGAGATAATTCCCCTCCATTACTTGCTACCACTCCTACATATGTGTCCCCCCCCCCTTTCCCTCCTTTACTCCCCTCCTCAATTATCAGCTATTTTTCATCTTATTCGCCCTTTTATCAGGTAATTTTCGGCGCTAATTTTCCTCATGTGGTGTCTTTAACACGGTTGTCACTGTTAATTACAATACTACTGTACAAGGTTCATATCCTATTTGACACACCCATACAATAGCAGTTTATAATTATTCAAGTTTTCAAAGGTATGGCCTCATAAGAAACTAACAAGTGAAACTCCTCCGAGTGGCACCAGTCCACCGATCGTCCTCCATCATCCTCCCCTCCACACTTCACTCACTAACCGTTAAATTTAAATGACCGAATACCAAGCACTGACGCCGAAAGAAATATATGGTTATAGAACATTATCTACTTAGAATTACATAATCTTTCAGTACTGGAAGTATTTGACAAAACTCGCGGGACACCCTGTATACGACAGCTCATATGGACTATATGCCATGGACCAAATTGGCTGCGGACACAATCGTTACTCGGTCAATACCAACCAAATGCCACAGAACAAACCAGTTATCCACAAAAAAGACCATGGACATTAATGGCCTCAAACGAAAATGGACACCCTGCATATACTGTATATATATATATATATATATATATATATATATATATATATATTTATGTATATATTTATTTATATGAAAGAAACAGCGTGTAGGCTGCAACTTTTATGGTTAAAAACACATGAATAAACCTGGGACCATATCTGCACGTGTTTTTAACCATATTTATTTATGTTTTTGTTTTGACCAGTATATAGACAGACATTTGTATTGACCTCAGCTTTCAATATTAACATAAAATACAAAATTAGTATAGTACAACACAACGAAACAAAATTAATTATTGTTGATATTGTAAACAAAACTGTAATCCATGCAATTTTCTTTCAAAGTTTGGTTTAAAATTGGCAAAATTGGTGAGGTATTATATATAGTTTTTGGTTTTTCTAAATCGTGTATTAAATTTGATAATTTCATGGATTATTTCGCACATTATATCTTGGGAAAATGTATTCAGCAACATCCTAAGGTACATCCCATACAAATATGAACTCTCTAGCTGCCATAGGACAGGAGTAAATAAGGTCGAAAGTGCCGACGCAGGTGCTGCAGCGCTGGGGTTTAGCGTTAAATACATAGGCTACGCATAACGTGCGTCGCTGGGGTTCTGTTGGTTAAAGACTAAATTGTCATACAAAGTATTTGCTTGTGTAAGTAGTTTCATACTGCTAATTTCGTAAAGTGATACAGAGAGTGTGTGTACATACTGTAGTTCATTATTACCCTTTATTTTGTGTAATTTACTGTTCACCAAATATCACAGATTAAGAGACAAAATAGACGAAATCTAGTTGATATTAATTATTGATTTGGTATCCTAATATATTTCAATAACCTTTGTATTACGTTGATAGTTTCCATATCCCACGTAGAAGATCCCCACAATACTAGCCACACAGCATTTAAATTTGCACACAGCTCTTGTGAAGCGAGTGCGATTAATGATTGTGCGTTTAATGATTATGTGTAGTTCTATTATAATCCTATACACGCATTTCAGCATTTTTCTTTTTTCTTGATATGGTTTTGCAGTTTTCATACCCCTCGACCTCCAAAGATATTTACACTCGCTGCAACATATATTGAAGGAGTTCAAAAGACGGAAATAACTGTTTGGATATTTGTTTTTATATTTTATGTATTTATTTTGTTATTGTTATTAAAGTCTATCATCTTCTCATGTGCCCACATTAGGTTTCCCCCATGTATCTCTGTGTGTTTTCACCTGGATCTTTGCCTGCATTGTATTATATAAATGTCAGCTTCATTTTAGTGCAGTGTTTTTTTGTCTTCATAAATTGACCTTATACTTACATGTTTGCATATTTCTGTGTATTTAGCCTTGAGTCTTAGCATATATATTACATCGCTCGTACACAAATGCACAGATGCACACATCGTTATTAAATATTTATTTTCGCTCTTGTATCATTTTATGTTATAACTATTTTGTTATTCCTAACATTCCCGTTTTCCTTACATGCGTTTTTGTTTATCTCCTGTTGCCTCATTACCACAACCTCCACTTTCCAAACAATTTTGCAATTATATTGTATGTTAATGATTTATCTATTTACAAGTCAAATACTTCAGTGTAAAATATTGTCTAATTGTAGCCATTAAGTACAAAAGAAGCAGAGTTTATTGTTTTGTATGTATAATGTACAATTATAATTCATAACTGCATTATTCTTCGCAACAAAGAATAGCCTGTTTAGTCATATCTCAGAGGCATACACAAGTTAATATTATATATAATTTGTATCTTCGATAAGATTTATTCTGTATTCGCAGTATATCTGGATTTGTTCTGCTGAGTTGTGTTGGGTTTCTGAAGTTGATCAAGAGTGTGCATATTAACCTGAGCGTATAGTAATGCTAGCTTGTATTGGATACGTATCTAGTCGGATGTTTGTTAATTTGGAACAATATTTCAAATTGTGCATTTAGTATTATTGTTGCCTTTATTGTTATCGTGTGTTCCACTAACGTCTCCATATTATTTTATGTGTTTGTTGACATTTTATGCTAGTATGTCATGTTTAATTGCAGGACTTGGATTCCTCTATATACTGGAAATATGATATAATTATATTTATTACAAAGCAAAATAATAATTGTTTCACCTTCATGTCGAGTCAAAGAAGTTCTTCCAAAGCTGTAAATACACACCCATTGTTGGTTATATTATTTTGAAAATGTAGTTCTTATGGATGAGTTTACTGTCACGGTGATATTGGTAAATGGCCAGGCCACGCAAGTGAACACACACAATAAATGAATAAATATATCAAAATATATAAAATCCCCTCGCTTTTACAACTTTTATTTTCATGGTACTCCCTTCAGTTCCATTTTAGTCTGCCTTTGTTTTTGGCTTATCTCATCCCCCCATTATTTTTCCATATGTCTATCTTTCTCACTTACTTACCAGTATCTCTGTACATATTGTTTAAATGTCCTCCTCCTTCTTCTTCCCTGCGCCCCGTTACTGTCTTGCTAGTGTAAGACAGCATACCTTGTTATAGATCAACATTCTTATCCGATCATAACCATACACTGTGATATAATGTACAGTATGTTATCAATGTTTTCCCCATTCACTCCAGCTGCTTTGTTGTTATTCAAAGTATGTTGCTGTTGATTGCAAAATATCTTACTGTTTTAATGTTGCCTCTAATAATATTTGTGTTGATTTTTTATCGAAGCAATATATTTATACCATCAAAGAGACATTGATCTGGCATCAAACTTGTAGTGTTCTTTGAATCTAAGACCGGCTACATGCTAGATTTTGTGGTGTACAGTGACAAGGACGGTGAAGTGGTTCCAGACATTGACATAGGGTATGGTGGGGCAATGGTGAAGTATGTGATGGACCGCTACTTCACCAAGAACCATATACTCTACACTGATAACTAATACACCTCCCTCATCCTCACCAAATACCTGTATGTCCAAAAATCTAGAACCTTTAGTGATTGACTCTCAAAACTCAGGTTTCAAATGTTCCCGCTTGTTGCTTTCGACAGGTGTACAGGTAAAAACAAGTGTATTTCAACAAGGCATAATTTACTCAACGAATAATACAAAATATACAATTATGTTGACGTTCCTTACACCAGCTTGAGAATGGCGAAAACGCAGCCTCTTAGCTAGTCTTATTGCCATATAGTGGACGTGTGAAGAAGCCGTTTCTCCACCTCACACACCTTTGAAGAGGTGCATGAAATTTGAGATGATGTGTGAGACGCACGACACGTGACACCACCTATTCCAGTCTCACATCTTCCCCCCACACCACTTTACCCGACCTAAGCAATGCTTTCTATTGATGTTAGCAGGGTGTTAACAAAAAAAGTAAAGATTTTGAATGCATTTTTTTTTTTTGTATAACCTACACCATTCATATATTCAGTATTTGGTAATAACATGTTGGTATTTAAGATCAGTGAAGTACAAGTCGTTAGCTGTAATGGTTTTGACAATAAAGCGTAAAATCAAAATTTTATAATTCTGGTATGAGAGTTAATCATACATCACAGTTCTTTGTCGGTTCTGTTGTTAAACAAAAATTATGTTCTTAGTTACAACTGCTGGACGTCGGCAGTTGCCCTTGTGAGTACTGTGAACAGTATCCTCGCTCAAGGTTAGTATTAAACGCCTTTCCCACCTACGAGAATCACGGGATCTGAACATCTTGGCGACTCCTGCAAATATTTTGGGCCCAATTAAGAATATGCTTGGTGGGCTCCCCAAAGTTCACTGTCAAACACTGTAGAACTAGTTTGGGGTGGTTATAGTAGCACTAATGATCAGAGAGAATGTTTTAGATTTCTTTTATTGCGATTTTGAAACATTTTTGAGATTTTTAACCACAGGAATACGTTCTCTGGGTGGTATAGTTGGTTACCCCAGCATCGTCTGCATAGGGGGTCATGCACAGTGATGGGTCCCTTTAGGAGAGGGGCCCAATTGGGTGAAATTGGTCCAATCACCTTAAAGCCGCCTACCCTTTCTCTCAAAATACTTTCAGAAAATGTTTGGCAGCATTTCTTGGATATCCGACGATGAACTGACGTGATATTTGCTATCATACCAGAATTGAACGATTTATATTATATGCTCTACTGTCAAAATCATTACAGCTAATGATTTGTACTTAACTGATCTTAGATACCAACATGTTATTACCAAATACTGAAAATATGAATGATGTAGGTTATATAAAACAGAAATAACATACCTTTAAAGTCGTTACTCTTTTGTTGAACACCCTGTTTATATCTGTTTTTGTTTGTTTTCATCTTTTGGTGTTTTGTTGGTATTGCACATTATAATGGTGGTGTTGTAATATATATTTGATGGTGATGTGTGAAATACAACCACCACCCCTGTGATGCATTGATAATAAATGTTCACTTACTTGTCAAACATATGATATACTGTAGGCCAGCTGTGTTTGCATGCCACATGTATAGTAGTTATTGAACAGTTATATACACACACTTGTTTACAAATACAATGATCACAGATTGAGAAAAATACATGTAATCATAGTATTTGAAAGTAATTTGTTTTCATTACTCAATCAGTGAGAGGAATAGAGCTATATTATATAATTATTACATTCTTATATTATGTGTACCGTTCTGTCTGAAGTTGTAAATATATATTAGATAATTTTCAACCCTTATTTACACTATACAAAGGGGAAGGACAATGACAAGCCCCTTTTTGTTACTCATTGACTCTACAACACCCTCAGTACCTTTGCATTGAGTGATATTGCTGGAGCATGGAATTCTTGAGGCCAAGTTGCACTCCTTTCAATCTGCCGACACATAATTTCTGGTTTAGGAGCACCATTGTGTGGATCAGCAGTATGTGGGAGAGGTACTACTGCATGACAATTCACCCAATCCCTTGCATGCAATCTATCAGGCAAGGGCGCCGTAATGTGATATCGCAGAGCAATAGGTGTCACCACCACCGTACGTCTGCGCATACTGATAATATGCTTGTAAAATACTCACAAACCAGCTTTATCTCCAGTCGTTGATATGATCAAATTGTATGAATTCAATCAGGCAACATCCACACGACACAAGCATGCTTTCCGGTACCACCTGGTGCTCTTGCGATTACACTTGATAGCTCTGATTTGCATATAGAATTTATGATCACCATGCATGTTTATATTGCGATCCAGTACTCCGTCTGGTTTGCAGACTTTTACCTTGATATTGGCATCAACTTTGCCTGAATCCACCAAGCTGCCTTCATGCACGGTGCTTAACATGTTCAAAGACCGCTTGTTGTGTCAGAGCATTGCCAACATTATTCCAGACTGCCTCTGGAGATAGGTCCCTTTCTGTGTCTGTGGAAACTTTGGTCAATGCCTATTGTTTTGCCTCACGTTGCCACAGGAGCCAGTTTGGTGGTCAAGGAGAAACTTAGAGAGAGCTGGGATGTGTAAATTGATCTGCGTACAGGATATGTTCCTGGCTGAAGTAAGTATCCATTAAAACCTTTACCACAGAGCCAGAAAAGCCATGTTCATCATCGACAAAAATGTGTATGGCAGTACCCGTGTACACTCATAAATCAAATACAGACCCAGTTTCACAATTGCAGACGACAAAGTATTTGATGAATATAAACACCATAGGAGGAGGAGCACTTTAATGACAATGTTTTGCAGATAGCTTATTCAGGAATAAAGTGTTCCTCCTCATATGGTGTTTATATTAATTCTATCAACTTTTCTAAGTTATTTCAACAAAGTATTTGATGCCAAAGCAATGCCATTTCCAGGAAAAGCACTGTCTGTTGGACATATTTACTTGAAGCAGTGACCTATAGACCAACACTTTCTAAAAAGGCCAAAAATAACTTCTTGAACAGGTCCTTGAACATATCGAAGATAACGCGTATCTTCCAGAGATGTTCAGGTAGATGAGGGCCCATGTTCAAGGCAAAATGTAAGTGTGACAAAATCGTGCACGGCCAGCAACAGGTGGGTCCGCAACAGGGTTTTTTTTTTTTTTTTTCTATGCGAGGGAGGGAGACAAAAGGCAGAACTGCCTATAGCGAGTGCCTCCCCCAAAATGAAAGAATGACAGGGCCAAAATCAAGGGACGTTCGAGCCAAAATGCCTGGACACAAGGAGTTTGAAGCAATTTAAGTCATATGAGGAGGGAAAGACTGATTCTGGGAGAGAGTTCCAGAGCTCAGGTGTTGAATAGAAGAAAGACTGAGAGTAGAATTTCACTCTTGGTTGGAGAGTTGCACAGAGTTGTCCAGCAGCGGAAGCTAGTGCAGCAGCAGCAAGTGGTGTGGCTGCATGGCCTCACTGATGAGCAGGGGTACGCATGGCAGCAGCATCTGAGCTAACAGTGGGCTGGCTGGCTGGTGGGTTGTATATGGGGCTGTCGGGGCTGTATAGGCGACAAAATGTCGTACCTCTGCCTTTGCTGTGGTGGGTTCAACCCATCATCGTCGATCTCCTCCTACTCATTTCCGGGCATGAGTTGTGGGTTTTGAAGAAGCGGCACTACGTGGGTGGCGAGGTTGCATGGAAGGTCCTGGAAAAACCTGAGCGAGTGCGTGGTTGGGTGAGAAGAGGGCCCGGGGGTGGGTGGGAGAAGTTTGGTAGGCAAATAGGAAAGGGTAAGTTAACTAGGGGGGGAGTCTTCCAGGGGCATCATGGGTTGTAATATAATTTTGGGGTACTCTGGCCAGCAAACGTGAGAGTTTATTATCGCTGCTATGCACCAATGTAGATTTATGGTGAAAGGGGAGCACAGGGGATATCATAACACAAGTCGCACCACTTCCGACACTAACATTATCGTCATTATCGTAATTTTCATCATATTTGCCTTCATCACTACCAACATTATCACCATCATCATTATCATCATTCCCACCACGAAAGCCACTGTTGGAACTATCATCTCTATCACTCTGTTCGCCATCGGGATCCCATGCTCTTCGAAGAATATTAGGGCTTTCCCTATACCACTAGTGATAAAGTTGTTTGAATAGTGTAAAGTGGGCCTACCTGGAGTCGAGGTATTGGGCAAGGTCGTGGGTAGTGACAACGAAGGGCATGACGTCGATGCGGCAGGTGTTGCGGGGACAAAGGAGGCACTAGCACATTCGTTAGACGCGGTAATGCGCTGCATACTGAGGATTGGTAACAATATTGTTTTTCTATATGTATGAAAGAGAGAAAAGGCAGAACTGTCTGTAATATCAGTTTCCTCTAAAGCTGAAAGAGTTACAGCAAGCCAAACTTAAGACATAAGGTATGTTGTGGTTTAAGTGTATGACCATACAAAATGTAAAGCAGTTCAAGTCATAGGCTGAACGAAAGATAGATTGAGATAGTGAGTTCCGAAGGAGCAGGAAGGAAGGGGGGATGGAGGTGGGTAGTGCGAGCGAGAGATGTGGAAGGGTTACGTAGGGTTAGTTGCGTGCGAGGGTGGAGGAGGAACCCTAGTTACTTAGTCGGCCAATTGGGCCCACAAAATATTTGATTTGTTGACGCAAAAAAGCTAGATTTCATAATTGCGTCACCTGGTTTTCTTGACGTCATATGAAGTCAGGGTTAAAGCGTCTGGTAATAGATAGATAGAAAAACACATGCTATATAAAACACAAATGCACTCTCACCTAAATAACGCTTGATTTACATGGATGTACGACCCTAATACACAGGTTCTTATTGCCAAAGTACACAGACTGGCTAGATAATTTGTCACTGGTTTTTACCAAGGAAAGACAACGATGGGTCTGGTAAGCATGTAACACCACAGAATGTTCGCGTCTACACCGGACTTCACTAGGCTAAGGTTCAGTAGTTGGGAGTTGTGATGGGATTGAAGCTTCCATAGCAGCAGTCATCAATATAGTATACTGTACAGTAGTAGCAGTATACCCTTGCGATCCTCCTAAACAGCACAACTAATGAATTCCATAACCACAGCAATCATCATAAAGGATCTCAACACTCACCAGATTAACCCATAACTAGCGGCGCGCAACATAAGTCGAGTATAATAAATCTGGACTATCTGGCAGCGCTCGACATAGGTCGTGTGGCAATTTCAGCACGTAATGTTGCTGAGAGAGAGAGACAAGTGGTGGCAGGAGAGTAGCGAGCGTATGACTGCTCCAGACCACCGCAGCGAACCTACTGACACGAATCCCACCTTCTCCCTACCTCTCTCACTCGCTACATACGGAATTGTATGGGGAAAGTTCCGAATTACATGCTTTTTGCACTCGCGTTGCGCGGTTGTTGCAAGAAAACTAGCCATCATAAAAGGATCGTTATGGTGTCATTGGAAAGCTCTGTTTATGCCCTTTCAGGGATAGATACTTGTTTTACGCTCTGGGTCTTATTTAGGCATGAAAATGATCACGTAAACAGCCCTATTTTGGGTAAAAACACCCCGCTGGTGGCTACATATTATATACCGCTTAGGCCGCTCATAAGGTGTTAAACTGACGATTAACTTGTTTTGTTTTAATTTCAATAACTATTTTTGCAAAGACAAATGTAGCCTTTGTATATGTGAAAAGGGTTAAACTTTCAGGTACCTGATAACATTAACTTGTATGTATGTATGTATATATTCAGGCACATACCCCATAGCTGGGGGTGGCCGACTCGAGACAGAGCCCGAACTGAAACAACACTTAAAGTTCCAATTCTTAGGGTCCGGGACCACTTTCGCGTTCCCTCGCCTCTTTCTCGTGTAGTAGGTGAAATATACAAGGGGAGGATTCTTAGCCTCCTGACAAATCATTAGCTTGTTAAATATAACAAGGTATATTAAAGTATTTTGTGTATATATAATTTTCCTCAACTTTATAAATAGTGAGAGAGAGAGAGAGAGAGAGAGAGAGAGAGAGAGAGAGAGAGAGAGAGAATGAGAATAAGAGAGTATGCTCAGAATATGCAAGTAGGCAATGGAGAGCTCAAGTGCCGGATACCAGTTTTATGAATCAGCTCATATGAGAGAGATAGAAAGAGGGAGGGAAGGAGAAAGGATCATAAGGCTTTGTAATATTAAATTAAAGTGAAGAATATAGTTTATAAGAATGTTATACAGTAGATGAAAAGCTATACGAAAAACATGTGCTTAAGAAAATAT
This sequence comes from Paralithodes platypus, assembly GCA_032716605.1. Classification (NCBI taxonomy): domain Eukaryota; kingdom Metazoa; phylum Arthropoda; class Malacostraca; order Decapoda; family Lithodidae; genus Paralithodes; species Paralithodes platypus. Next base: position 58,394,625 of record CM064578.1, read on the forward strand.
TGGTATACAAACTAAATAAAACTTACCAAAATCACTATGTGGAAATAATGATTTAGCAAAGTAAAATTACGAAATCAAAGAACATAAAAACCAACACATTGAATGTACATCATCAAATGAGTAAATTAATTTGGGTCCCAAGCAAATTAGTAGCACACATATTAACGTACTCCCGTCATTTTCAAGGAATTAGTCAATTTGGGAAGTTCAGGACGTTTTGGTAAATTCTGTAAAAATACAAACGGATACAATTTAAAACTCAAAATAATATATTCAAACTAGTTATATTATATGATGATCATACTGCATAATGAACAATATTAATTAATAACATATACAAACAAATTTGCAATTTGACAAGATATTAACAATAGTACAAAATGCATACAGCACCCACAAACGATATTGCTATCTGGTAGGTACCTGTGAGTATAGCATGAACACATAACCCCTACTAAATGTTACCCTACAAATAACTTACAGTTATAATACACATATAATTGGGATTTCACAAATACACGCTATTGATACTATCAAAAGGGAATATATATAATGAAATAAAGTAGAATAATTGCAAAATATGAAGAAGTAACAACATATTTAAATGAAGAGTACTATTTAAACAAAAAATAATAAACAAAAACCCATAATACTAATATAAATAGAAGTAGATAAACAATCAATAAATACAGACACACAGTTAACAGAGGTTATACGAGACACTTCAAGTAACAAATGTTTGATTAAAACTATAGATATACAATTTAAGAATACCTTCATAATAATTGACCTTAAAACAAAACAAAGGTATGAATATGCTTGCATCAAAAACTCTGTCTACTAAGAGTCTGTATAGTAACTTAGCTCTAGCCCAAAAGTCATCTAATGCAGTATTGTGCACATTTTACACATTCATATTAGTTGGGAATACAAACATTTATGTTATAATATTATCAATATCACTACATGGGAAATAAATAGTATATTACGTTAAGATGAATACCGTCAACTTTGTTATAAACTTGAATTGTACATTGTTCATTATTAATCTGTATTATTTCATATCGACAACATGTTCAACTTTATCATTTACGTTTACGTTTGATGAAGTTATCAATAATCAAACTATTTTGAATTACATAAACATAATTACCACATACATGTTTATGTATTATGTTACCTCTAATGCTTAATTATTATTGTACGTTCTCTAGATTTTTTTTTAAATGTGGGCTTTATAAACTGTAGTGATTTCAAAATGTTTATGTAAATGTATCAAATCATCTTTAAGCTCATTATAATTGTAGTTTACCAAATTAAAAAGATTGAATTATTTGTTCAAAGAGAAAATTATATTGTTTATTATCTTAATATATATTGTTTTACCATTCTTCTAGCTCCCTTGCATCACAGCGCTCCTTTTCACCAATTTCTCATTTAATCTATTCACTGAATTTTTTGTTTTATCAAATGTTGTCCCACGTTACTTTATTTAAAACATAAAAAATAATATAAATATAAATATATATATATATATATATATATATATATATATATATATATATATATATATATATATATATATATATATGTTATATATATATATGAAAAACAATACAAATACTTATATAGAATTAGACAAATACGCAGTTTCAAGGATTACTTCTACTCTAGAAGTCTATTAGCCTCCTAATATCTACCATGCTATATAATGTGCAATACTCAGATCTAAGATGGCCATCAATGATTTCTTAACGAGTAGGTAGACCTAGTTGATAATTTATCATGGAAGTGAAGTCAAATTGTAATAAATTTGTAAGAAAGTCTATGGTCAGAGAGTTCCGATATTGACACAATCTGACACACGACTGCGCTCTCTTGTCCGACCCACCCAACTTGTTCATAAGGCTTCCATTGCATCCTTCTCGTTACAGATTGAAAACGTTTGCTGCAAATATAACAAATACTAGATTTACAACGCAACAGACGGAAACTGCAAGTTACAATTGTACATATGTATTTACAAATGCATTAAAAATACATAAAGCTTCGGAGATAGGAGTGTTCTTGGGGAACCGGATCTTGAGGAGGAAGAGTAAAATAATAGAAGTCACGAACAGTACCATCTTTAATTTCATTTTCTTGGGCCAGACGTTTCGACACTTTTCTTAGGTCATCTTCAGTGGTCTAAAATCGGCAATTAACATGAGTTAAATGTTTTACACTATATTGGACATAATGTCAAATAAACACTAATAATACATTTGTTAAAATGAATAATCCTATATTTAAGCTAGACTAATATTAAGCTAAACACGAGTAATTAAAATAACAAGTTCACTTTGCAAGGGTACATTAGGATAAACACAACTTGAAAATTACGAGTACACGAGTACGCAAATTGGAAGTTACAATAATGAAATTAGTTGTTGATTTAATTATACTTAACACCTTACGAGCGGCCTATGCGGTTTATTTATATGTACCGCACAGCGGGGTGTTTTTAGCCAAAATAGGGCTGTTTACGTGATCATTTTCATGCCTAAATAAAACCCAGAACGTAAAACAAGTACCTATCCCTGAAAGGGCATAAACAGAGCTTTCGAATGACACCATAACGATCCTTGTATGATGGATAGTTTTCTTGCAATAACCGTGCAACGCGAGTGCAAAAAGCAGGTAATTCGGTACTTTCGGTACATATTGAGTATGTAGCGAGTGAGAGAGGGAGGAGGGAGCTGAGATTTGTGTCAGTAGGTTCGCCGCGGTGGTCTGGAGCAGTCATACGCTCGCTAGTCTCCTGCCACCACTTGTCTCTCTCTCTCAGCCACATTACGTGCTGAAATTGCCACTCGACCTATGTCGAGCGCCGCCACATAGTCCAGCTTTTTTTAACTCGACTTATGTTGCTCGCCGCTAATTAAGGGTTAAGCAAAATTAACGGAAGATAACAGCCAATAATTTGAATTGGAGGTATACGAGTATATGAGTTACGTTATAGTGGGGGTAAAATAAACCAAACAATACACAATGACTAATTATACAAAATGTAGAGGGAACGATGACACTGTAGAGGGAACGATGACACTGTAGAGGGAACGATGACACTGTAGAGGGAACGATGACACTGTAGAGGGAACGATGACACTGTAGAGGGAACGATGACACTGTAGAGTTAAGGGACTGTTTTAGTTTGAGATGTAGAGGGAACGATGACACTGTAGAGTTAAGGGACTGTTTTAGTTTTGAGATGTAGAGGGAACGATGACACTGTAGAGTTAAGGGACTGTTTTAGTTTTGAGATGTAGAGGGAACGATGACACTGTAGAGTTAAGGGACTGTTTTAGTTTTGAGATGTAGAGCGATTCTAAACTTCTAATTTCGTTACATGGGCAAGTGTCCAATATTTTGAAATGATTTTTTTTTTACAGCAAATTCACAAGACACAGTGTCTTGTGATTAAGTCCTGGCCACTTCGCAGAGATCGTAAGATCTGTGTGGCCAGTGTATCTTAAGTAAATCTATGTACAATTTGTTCTCTCTCTCTTTCTCTCTCTCTCTCTCTCTCTCTCGGAAGTTGTCTATTGATTTACCATTCTTCTATTTAGCGTGAATACCAGTGTCAACCGGTTTTCTATAGTAGTTGTTGCTCATATTGTATGGGATCGTACGATAAATTATGACTTCATTTATGTGTGAGGTAGGAAGGATGTCATGATTATATTGTTTAGTGCTTCAACCACTCATCTACACATCATATTTGTTATCTCAATATTACCCAGTGGTTTTACACTAACACATTTCCTTGGTAATTACAGTCCGGCGCTTCATAAGTTCGTATGGTAGATAATAGATATTTGGAAACATTTCGTAGCTTTTATAAGAAAAAAAAATCATGGGGGGAGAGGGGAACGAATGATACATGTTGTCTTATGTATTGAGATAAGAAGCTAGTATTTGACAATTCATATTTGCCATAATATTAGCCAAATATTTTGTAATTGAAAAGGTGACACTCGTGAAATCAAATGCATAAAAAGGTACCCTCAGAAATATGTATATTTAATTTTTACAATCATGTTTATCCAACTTTAAGTATCAAATATTTTGAACATGTCACCCATATCCTTGTGCTCAGGGTTTTATTGCGGGTAGCGTTTGTGTAATATGCCTTATTCCAACAAGCCATCAAAGACAAACATTATCAGATTAGGCCGTGTTAATATTTAAAACTGTATATACATGTAAATATCCAATAATTATTGAAGAATATAATACAGATCTATTATTACAATTACTACAAATATATTCGGAACATTCCTAAGCTAAGAGATAACATGAACCGAATGTGTACTAATGGGATCGAAATATCGTCGATACAGAACACTTCACAAATTATTTTGGATGTAATCAAGGGTATACTATAGTTAAAATAGATATGCAGAAGTATAACAATACCTATACATCGCTGTACGACCACGATAACACTTAACAAACTTTCGACTGCTCTGTTATGAAATGAAAATATTCTGCAATACATCGCTATTTTCGGTGTTGCCGCATTCGTTTGTATGTATTGTTACGACCGGCACTACGAAATAAACAAGGGCAGTTAATAATGGACTAGATGATAGGCTATATCTGCAACAACGGCCATTTGTTATATCTACTACAAGGTACGCTAATTCCAAACCCTCGAACTATTACGCCGGTGAACAAAACACTTAAAACCCTCCAGAGTTAATCTACTGGATAACGGGGTATCAATTAACTGGGTTTTTAGTGCACTTCTACAAAGGCTTTCCGATGACGACAAAGCCTACTCACAACAGGAGTACTTTACGTTAATAAAATGCTCTTAAGTAATAACAATGCTTCAATAAACTATAAGATTTAATAAAGGAGTATATGCTTACGTTAACTTTAGTGTGAGTCTGTACTCAACACTAAACTCTTCAATGCTCTATGAAAACACTGGAAGTCTAGTCCTACAGCAATCAGATATGGAATCTTCTGAAAAGGTCTGATGCTCTAAGATGCTCGTTAATATAGAACAGAAATAATGCAGGGGCAGGACACCAAAGCGTGTATCTTAACACCTTACGAGCGGCCTATGCGGTTTATTTATATGTACCGCCCAGCGGGGTGTTTTTAGCCAAAATAGGGCTGTTTACGTGATCATTTTCATGCCTAAATAAGACCCAGAACGTAAAACAAGTACCTATCCCTGAAAGGGCATAAACAGAGCTTTCGAATGACACCATAACGATCCTTTTATGATGGCTAGTTTTCTTGCAATAACCGTGCAACGCGAGTGCAAAAAGCATGTAATTCGGTACTTTCCCCATATAATTCAGTATGTAGCGAGTGAGAGAGGGAGGAGGGAGCCGAGATTCGTGTCAGTAGGTTCGCCGCGGTGGTCTGGAGCACTCATACGCTCGCTAGTCTCCTGCCACCACTTGTCTCTCTCTCTCAGCAACATTACGTGCTGAAATTGCCACTCGACCTATGTCGAGCGCCGCCACATAGTCCAGCTTTATTTAACTCGACTTATGTGGTGAGCCGCTAATTAAGGGTTAAATACACCAATAAGTAGGATACATATATATAACAAGGGAGTGCAACAACTCTGTGACAGCACTAATAATACTCAAAAAAGTACTTCCTTAGCCAACGTAACAGCCAAACTGGGTTGTGCACTATGCATCAACCTAGGCTAAAATAAGGCGTGAATAATTCCTAAAGCATACACAATTAAAGTTAATAAACACAATGCTGTCTTTCTCACTAATAAAGTCTAGCAGTGGCATAAAAGGTATCAGGAAACTAGGCAGAGCGCAAGCATGCTCGTAGCGTACTGTCTCCCCTTGAACAGATTTCCCTTATGTTATGTTAAATGACTTGGAGGCTCTCTTGGTAAGTCCAGACTCTAGTATCTGGTCTTGCCCTGGCGCTCCACAAAGGTCAACAAAATGAGGTAGCAAGCATACAGGTAAGAGTAGGCAAAAGCCCTTCACCTGTATACTGCTACACTCGCAAAGGAAAAATATGCACAAGGGTTACAGGCTACCTAGCTTCGTCGATGTTGTACAGACTCTGACTTGCCACATACATAACTCAGACAACGACTAAAGACACCCTCCACTGTCTAGCATTAAATAGTAAGAAAGAACAACTCAATACTTAGAAGCACTCCAATACTATGATACCATTTGACTATGACTCTAATAATCCCTAAAGCTAGTGCAAACATATATGGAGAACTGGTGCTGGTAATACGACTGGCCGACTATGGAAGTCGTATGCAGAACCAGAAGGGATAAGTAATTGAATAAAGATGAGAAGTATGAAAAAGAAGAAGTTCAGAGAGAGAAATAGTAGTACAGGGGGTCAGATGGGGGGGGACATATTGCAAAGGACATGTAGGACCAAACACGCTGTGCCAAGCTCTGCAGGAGAAACGCGGGCAGGAGACCCCCAGCACTGACAAAGGCAGCAGCACCCAATCACAGACGACTACGTCATGAGGAGCAGGCGTCATATGACGTGCCAGGCCAGCCAGCCAATCACGAGCGTGGGAAACTCCTCCGAGCGAGGGAGGCGCACGTACATACAGACGCACATAATACCACCTCACTGCTCACTCTCTTTCTCCTTAAAACTTCACACAACATATCTTATATTCTATCAAAGGTTATAAAATACTTCCAAGTGTCACAGACAAGAATAAAGACCACCACTGATCTGTCTGTGACAACATGAACACTATGAAAGAAAGAACATCGTTCTACGATTATTATAGCCCGTTTCACTGCCCTGGCGAGCGCTAGCGAGTTACGAGTACATTCTGGCAAGCTGGCCAGCGTAACACCCCACCCAAGATGTGGAACATTTCAACCTTAGGTGAACTCCACATCTGACCAGACAGAATGCCCACCAACCCCGCATCACCCAGCTACTCTCCCAAGTTGTGACAACAAGGCACAATCACAAACATAAAACACTTCATTATATAAAAACAAATCTACACACCACTTCCCCAAAATAATAGCATAATAATAATTATATCACGCTCAACGAGCAAGCTTCACCGAGCCTAGCCTACTAAGACAACAGCTCAGAGTGTCTTGCTTTAATATACTGCACTTATATACTATCAAAAAGAAAGAGTTTTTATGTGAGGTTTTTATATTTTTTAATAGTGTTTTTGGCGGCGTAGCACTACAGGGGCAAGCCTAATTTTTCTCCACTCCACCAAACACACCTGAACGGCGAGGGTTCTCCTTCAAACATACCCTCCCGTGACAAACAATCAGCCAGAACATTATCAGTGCCCTTAACATGCCACACATCCAACTTGTGTTCCGGTAGCAAAACAACACCTGGCACTGATAAACTGCCCAGTCCATCACAAGACTGGCACTTCTCTTCGCTCTCTCCGGCAACGGGGCCTGCCAATGACATTTCACTATTTCCACCTTAGTGATAAATGAGGCAGCCCCGATGCGGTCAATGGGGTCGTCAACTCTGGGTAATGATAATGGATAGACGTCTGTCAGTGATAATGCTTTCACACTCTTGCAATCAACACAAACACGGATCTTGCCACTTAACTCAGGTTGCAACGTTACTGGCAACGACCACTCACGATATCCCTTATCCCTCAGACCCTTTTCCAACATGTAGTCGAGCTCTACTTTTACGACAGGCTGTCGAGCAGGATTTATACGGTAGGGAGCCAATTTGAGCCTTGCACTGTCTCCAGCCTCCATGTTGTATTCTACCCCATACATCAGGCCTGGAGAATCAACAAACATGCGGACGTACTGCCACAGCCTAGTAAACAACTTCTCTTGGCGCTTAGGAACAAGAGGTTGCAACTTATCTCGAAGAACAACATGCCTAGTGCCCTCCCACAACCCAGCCGGGACCGTAGTTTCTACACTATAGTCTCCCTCCTTCTCCACCTTTGTCCCTAGAACAGCCAGGTCATGAGAGGGACAATCTGTACCACCTGTGCAGTCAAACCCATAGTTCATAATTGCTAAGGCTTCCCCGCCGATACCGTACATGCGCACCCCCGCATTCCTTGCGACTACATCTGCCTGCGCAGCATCACCGCCTTCAGCGACATGGCCAGATACAGTCGGTCTATGGTAGGGCTGTTGCATTTTACAAGGGCAGCATTGGGAGGCTATGCGACGGCCGGGCGCATCCACTACACAGCCAACCTCACCAACCTGCTCAATGTCCTGATTCTGACCACCACCCTTAGCAGCCATGGTTCGAACCTGACCTGACAACCATGCCAAAGCCTCATCGCCCACCTTGAACCACTGAAACAACGAGGACCCGCTCAGGTGGTTGCCTCACAAACTCCTTTAACAGGTTCACATGACATGCTTCCCCGTCCTCGAGTTCAATAGCCCCGTTCCCACAACTCTCAAGACTAAGATCTTCTAGTTGCCCCTGGGAACTACTCTGTCGCGTAGCGCTAACACGCCCTATCATGTCACTAGGGGGGACAGGTTCTGGGGCCACTCCGGACCTCATAATGGGTGCAAGTACCGAGTCGCCAAGGAGTGTCGCTGGGTCCAAACTCTCAACCCGACCACCAACCTCGACTTTCTCCTTCCGACCCTTCCTCCGCTGGTCTACAACTTGGTGACTAGGCTGTGACACCTGAGAGGACTGAGATCTCTCAAGCCCCTCTTGCCCCTCCCTACTCGTGTCGGCCGCCCTCTCGGCAACGACTAGGACCAATTCTCTTTCTAATTTACATCAACGACATACTGTAGATGAGGGTCTCACCTGTACAATCTCAAAATTTGCTGACGATACAAAAATTGCAAATTGCGTACTCTCAAAAGATCAAGTTGACGATATGCAACACAATCTAGATAAATTGTCACATTGGGCCCAAATTTGGCAAATGAGTTTCAATGCGGATAAATGTAAAGTACTACATATCGGATACCTAAATGAGAAAGCAAACTATTCGATGAATGCCACTCAGCTTAAGAATGTAAACAGAGAAACCGATCTGGGAGTAACAATATCGAGTAACCTAAAACCGAGTCAACAATGTTCAGAAGTTGTTAAGAAGGCAAACAAAATAATTGGCTTTATAGGAAGATCATTTGAGCATAAATCCAAAGACGTAATCCTAACCCTTTACAATTCCTTAGTCCGCCCTCTTCTGGAATACTGCGTTCAATGCTGGTGCCCTTATTACCAAAAAGACATAAACAAGCTAGAACGAGTTGAACGTAGAGTTACCAAAATGATACCTAGCCTAAAGAACAAACCATACGAAGAGCGTCTTAGAGAATTAAATCTATTTCCTTTAACCCAGCGCAGATTAAGAGGTGACTTAATTCAAGTGTTCAAAATCATCAAAGGCATCGACAATATGAACTGTAGTAAGTACTTCACTATAGACCAATCTAATTACAAGCGGGGAAACGGTTGCAAAATTATTGGTAAATTTTTAACTCACACGAATCTAAGAATTTCTTCTTCAATCGAGTTGTCAACTTGTGGAATGGGCTTCCCCGAGACGTTATAGACTGCAGCACCGTTGATTCATTTAAATTCAGCCTAGACAAATATCTCTCATCAAACCCGCGACTGACTGCGTTTGTAAATGAATAACTTTATTTTATCCTCCCCTCAGTTACTAACCCATATGTCCCCTACTAACTTCCTAGTCCTGCCACGTTAGTGGCAGGGCAGTAGTTCCTTTTCCAATGTTCCCTTACCCACTCTAAACCACTGTTTGGACACTTGATCCTCAGTGTTTTGGAGAACAAGCAGCCTAGAAGGGTCACTAGATATGTTGTTGCTTGATTTCCTTTGTACTTCTTTGTACTCCTTTGACTAAGGGTGGAACCTCGGAAGTGGGCACTGCAAAATCATTGCCGAGAAGGAGGTCGACCCCCTCAACTGGCAATTTCTCCACTACACCCACATCCAACTCCCGTGTCACACCGTCCACCTCAAGCTCTACTCTGACCAGCGGGTAAGACCGCGTATCATTGATACCTTGAACCACCACAACCCGAGCCGCGTAAATAGGCTTGCCAGTGAAATTATGAATCAGTGTCTGGGAAGCGCCCGTATCATGCAGCAACTCAAGCCTATGCTCCACACCAGCCCACCTCACAGTGCCGTGCCCCCTATGACCTCAAAAAACATCACAGACGGGTGACGAGCCCTCCTGCTGCTTCTGCACCGGCGATAACTTCGCAACTGACTGTTTACCCCAGGCAAACGCGGAAGACCTCAAGGACACGCCAATGTTGCTCACTAGTGACACCACTGCTGTTTGCGGTGCGCTCGGACATGAGCGCGCAATATGCCCCTTCTCATGACACTTGAAACACTCCACTACGCTCTTGGACTTCCTCTGAGGCGAGGAAGGGCCCTGGCCTCTCTTTAACGGGAAGGGTTTCGACTTGGGTTCATAATTGGCAACAGTACTCTTAACCCGGGAGCTGCGGGGAGACTCTTAAGAGTTCCCCCGGCGCACTGCGGGAAGACTCTTAAGAGTCAGAGAAAATAAAAATCAACTTTTGACATCGAAAAAAAAAAAAATTTTATATTTTTTTTTTTTTTATTTTTTTATTTTTTTTTGGCCACTGGGCCATGCAAAATCTCAGTCCTCTACCTCCCCTCCTTCCCCACTTTCCTCCTCTCCTTCAGTTATCACCTATTTTCCCTGTTATTCCCTTATTCTGAGGTATATTTTCGTGCTAACATTAGAAATCCGATTGGAGGGTGTGGTCATCACTGATAGCAAGCGAGTGCAAGAGAGAGAGAGAGAGTATCGATCGACTGTGTCTCAGTGGCCTTGGGGGAAATTGGCGGGAAAGCAGATTGCCTCACCCATACATTATACAACTCGCGGGCTATATCTCCGATTTTGACCATCCAAACGCTGTTTTCACTCGTTTTATTGTTGTTTCAGGTTAATACCTTTATAATCAACCCATAATAGGCGCATATGGATAAATATAATGCTATGGCACAATGAATATTTTAGTGACGGAAACACCTCAAATACGTCAGCACAGGGGGACGTTTCCAATTACCCCCATGCGCACTTCAGAGGTTAGATAGATAATTAGTTGGGTCATTAATTCGGGGGGGTGGAGTGGTACGCCCCTGGTTACCTGCCTCAGCTCTCTGTGTAGACCCGCACCCACGAATCAATGACACCCTAAGGTCAGCCAGCTCAGCCGCCTTCTGCAGAGTTTTTGGTTGCTTTTCTTTCAGGTTAAGAGTCAAGTCACTGCCAGTACACTTAAAAAATTGCTCTAACAACACTAATTGCTTAACTGCATCAAAGGTATTTGCCTTCTCCGACCTCAACCAATTGTCAAGTGCATCTGACAGCTCTCTAGCGTGTTCCTGGAAAGTACTCTCCTTTCTTTTTGGAACTGCCCTAAACTTCAGCCTATAGGTCTCTGGCTGTAGCTCATACGCCCTCAGGACAGCCTCTTTCAACAACTCATAATTCACACAGGAATCTAGGGGCAAAGCATTGTACGCCTTCAGTGCTTTCCCCGTCAATCGTGAAGAAACTAGGGTTGCCCACTTCTCCTCGGGCCATTGGTGCTCTCGGCACTTTTTCTCAAAACGTAGAAAGAATTCTGTAACTCCTAACTCATCAAACACTGGAACCAACTTTAGTAGATGCGACAGGGACTGGTCATGGGCTCGACCCCCCTGGACGACCCGGTTCCTCGTCACCTCTACACGAGTTTTCTCTAGGTCAACATCGGCACGATACCTTTCAGACTCAAACTTGCGCTCAGACTCTCGCTCACGCTGCTCGAGCTCAGCCTCATACTTTCGTTGCTCGAGCTCAGCCTAATGCTTTCGTTGCTCATGCTCATGCTTCCGCTGCTCGAGCTCAAGCTCAGCCTGTCGCTCCTGCTGCTTAAGTTTGGCGAGCTCGAGGTGAAACAACATCTCGGAAGATAAACCCTGTGGAGGGGGTGCTACTATTGGGGACCCACCCCGTGAATCACCTAGAGGCATACCCAACCGCCAGCGGCATCGGCCTGCGGGAACGTACCCGGCTCCGGAGCCCGAGGGGTTGCCATGATAGGAGTCGAGTGGAATGGGGGCTGGGCCGAAGGTGCCCCAGCTCCCGCTCCACCCGAAGCCCCATGCACCCCACCGAGCACACAGGTAACCAGCTCACTTCTCGACAAACCGCTGGTACCGGGAAATCCTAAAACTGTGGCTACACACTGCAATCCGTACCGGTCCAGCCCCGACACCCGGTCCGCCGACACAGGCTCCTCCAAAAATCTCCGAGCATCCTCCTCATTGTTCACCACCCGAACGCCGTTAAACAACTCCACCTTCTCCACCTCCTCGCCTGCCTCCCGCACTGTGCCCTCACTATGCTCAGACCCGTCCAGTGACATGATGGAGTCAACAACAAAATTCTCAGTCAAGACAAAAGTAGCCAAACTTTCGCGTAGCTTTATTCACCAAAAAATAATCGAAGATGTTCTTGAGTGCAATACTAGGTCACCAATAACTCCAACAAGTTCTATATATCCTCAAAACAATGTCTACTGCCAACAATGCGAGAAATAAATTCAACTCCAAATGGCAATAAGATTTCTCCAAAAAAAAAAATGCAATATTCAGTTCACTATATACTGGTCTAAGGTCGCCATTTGTTACGACCGGCACTACGAAATAAACAAGGGCACTTAATAATGGACTAGATGATAGGCTATATCTGCAACAACGGCCATTTGTTATATCTACTACAACGGTACGCTAATTCCAAACCCTCGAACTATTACGCCGGTGAACAAAACACTTAAAACCCTCCAGAGTTAATCTACTGGATAATGGGGTATCAATTAACTGGGTTTTTAGTGCACTTCTACAAGGCTTTCCGATGACGGCAAAGCCTACTCACAACAGGAGTACTTTACGTTAATAAAATGCTCTTAAGTAATAACAATGCTTCAATAAACTATAACAAGATTTAATAAAGGAGTATATGCTTACGTTAACTTTAGTGTGAGTCTGTACCCAACACTAAACTCTTCAATGCTCTATGAAAACACTGGAAGTCTAGTCCTACAGCAATCAGATATGGAATCTTCTGAAAAGGTCTGATGCTCTAAGATGCTCGTTAATATAGAACAGAAATAATGCAGGGGCAGGACACCAAAGCGTGTATCTTAAATACACCAATAAGTAGGATACATATATATAACAAGGGAGTGCAACAACTCTGTGACAGCACTAATAATAGCCACTCAAAAAAAGTACTTCCTTAGCCAACGTAACAGCCAAACTGGGTTGTGCACTATGCATCAACCTAGGCTAAAATAAGGCGTGAATAATTCCTAAAGCATACACAATTAAAGTTAATAAACACAATGCTGTCTTTCTCACTAATAAAGTCTAGCAGTGGCATAAAAGGTATCAGGAAACTCGACAGAGCGCAAGCATGCTCGTAGCCTACTGTCTCCCCTTGACCAGATTTCCCTTATGTTACGTTAAGTGACTTGGAGGCTCTCTTGGTAAGTCCAGATCTCTAGTATCTGGTCTTGCCCTGGCGCTCCACAAAGGTCAACAAAATGAGGTAGCAAGCATACAGGTAAGAGTAGGCAAAAGCCCTTCACCTGTATACTGCTACACTCGCAAAGGAAAAATATGCACAAGGGTTACAGGCTACCTAGCTTCGTCGATGTTGTACAGGCTATAACTTGCCACATACATAACTCAGACAACGACTAAAGATACCCTCCACTGTCTAGCATTAAATAGGAGGAAAGAACAACTCAATACTTAGAAGCACCCCAATACTATGATACCATTTGACTATGACTCTAATAATCCCTAAAGCTAGTGCAAATATATAAGGAGAACTGGTGCTGGTAATACGACTGGCCGACTATGGAAGTCGTATGCAGAACCAGAAGGGATAAGTAATTGAATAAAGATGAGAAGTATGAAAAAGAAGAAGTTCAGAGAGAGAAATAGTAGTACAGGGGGTTAGATGGGGGGACAGATTGCAAAGGACAATACTGCGTATTCAAATTTAATTTTGTTTTGTTTTAATTTTTGGTTAGGCTATCACCGCTGATAACCTATTTGTGTGTATTTCAACATTTTTGTTTTCGGTTAGGCCTATTTAAGTAAGTGAAGTGTTTTTAAAGTGAGTTTAGTGTTTTTAAAGTGAGTTAAGTGTTTTTAAGTGAGTGAAGTGAACTGAAGAAAGTGATCGTCACCATGCCTCGTGCCTGTACGAACTGCGCCGGTAGGTTTGGTGCTTCCATGTTTGCTCCTGCCGATCCACAAGTCTGCCGACTCTGCCAGCAACGAGAGGATTTGACAGCAAAATTGGATGAAGCCCTCAACAAGATCAACGCCCTCACCAGGAAGCTGGAATCACTCCAAGAGTTTGTAACACTCAACGTTGGAGTATCACTAACTCAAATTGTTTCAACTCCAGCATCCACCACCGCCCCAACGTCATCTGCCAACAATCCAACACCTGCAGTAGACACTGCAGCAGATGCTTCTGACGAACCTGAGCCGACATCAAACCAGGACAGCCGCCCTGTTCACCTTACTCTCTCCCCCACTCCTCGTGCAAGAAGCCTGCTAGCACGAACAGTACCAACCCCTCGCCCCCGTTCTAACCACTCCTCTCCCCGACCTGTACGTAGAGTCCCCCCACCACAGGTTTCCGGATTTACACCAGTGAGGAACGGTGCACGGCCAACGCAGAAAAGGTCTCATCTACCAGTCACAATGTCAAACAGATTTGAGATATTGGTAGAGATGGAAGACGAACCAGAAGAGACCAGGCTCGTTGGGGATTCCATCCTACGAGGACAGGTCGAAGAGTTCTGCGACAGAGTCCCAAATCAACGAAAAAAAATTTGCATCCCAGGAGCTGGACTGGACGACATTGTGGAAGCCTTCAAAGATACCACAAAGGATGCAAATGAAAATACCCTTTTTGTCATCCATGCTGGTTCAAATGACGTCATGCGCACCAGATCCGAAGAATTGATGGAGAAATATCGCAAGATGATCCAGCACTACAAAAACAAGTCAAGGAATATCATCATCTCAGGCATTCTCCCCAAGATCGACGCACCTGACAAATTCTACGACAAGGCCTTCAGCACAAATAGCCGACTAAAACATTTGTGTCTGAGGGAAGAAGTTGAATTCATCAACCTCTGGGACAACTTCTACAACCAGCCTACTCTGTTCCGCAAGGATGGCACTCATCTAAACCCTGTGGGTTCAGCACGCATGGGTCGTGTCCTACACGAAGCAGTCCGCAGCCATGGATCAAAAAACGCCATCCGAGAAGAAGCAACAGTGACATAAATCATCCAACGCCAAGAAAAAAACAGAGGCAACCGAGGACCACCAGCGATAAGGACCGAAGACAGCGAGGACCGAGGACAACCATGAACATAAATGTAGATCCGACAAGAACCAAAAATATTATTAAAGAGCGTTCCGTGAGTTCTAAAATAACAAATTTAAAGGTTTTCTATTCAAACGCTCGTAGCATACGCAATAAATTTTCAGATTTAGAGGAGCTAGTGTTTACAGAAAATTATGATGTGATTGGCATAACAGAATCTTGGCTCAATACAGAAGATAGAGACTTTTTAGCAGAGTATTCACTTCCCGGTTATGTAATGTTTGAGAAAAGCCGAATAAATCGAAATGGAGGTGACGTTTTACTTTATATCAAAGAATGTCCTAACCCTACCCTCTTGTCAAAACCTCAAATTGTGAACGTCGACGCATCTTTTGTGCTAATAAAGAATAATAAAGGTACCAAAATAATACTTGCATTAATATACAGACCTCCAGCTCAATCAGTGCAAACTGACCGAGAAATTTACGAACAAATTGCAGATGTAAGTAACTCACAAGATACCGTAATTTTTGGTGACTTTAATTTACCTGTGACCAAGTGGGGCGATACTCTTACTTCACACTCCGGACATGACTTGTATACGAACTTGCAAGAGAGTTCGCTTTATCAATTTGTTGGAACGCCGACCCGTGGTAATAATGTTCTTGACATTGTACTTGCAACAAAAGAAGAATTAATAGAGAATTTGAATGTTGGTGATGAATTCAGTAACAGCGACCATCGTACGATAACTTTCACTTTACAGTTTACTAGTAACGAACCAAATAATAGCATCGAAAAAGTCCCTAATTTCAAGAAAGCAAACTTCCATAAACTTAGAGCTATGGTTAAAGAAACTGACTGGAGCTTTTTAATTCACAATAACGACATAAATACATCTTGGAAGTTATTCGAAGCCACTTACCTAAAAGCAGTGCAAGACTGCATACCATCGAAAACTCGGCGTCCAGGCCATAATAATAAGCCCAAATGGTGGAATAAAGATATTTCAAACTGCCTGCTTGCTAAAAAATTTGCTAATGATAGATTAAAATCCTTACAAAATGACGAAGAACGGGTGAAATTTGTAGAGCTACGACGCAAAGCCAAAAAGTTAATTAAGCAAAGTAAAAAAGACCTTAGAGTTACATATTGCGAATCAAAGTAAAACAAACCCGAAAGAATTCTATAATTATATCAGAAAGAAAAAAGTCGTTACTTCAACTGTTGGACCGTTAGTCGATGAAAATGGAGAATACACCAAAGACGAAGAACAAATGAGTAATGCCCTCAATACCTTCTTTGCATCAGTTTTTACAACAGAAGACCTCAGTGATATCCCTACACCATCGCCGATTCAGATTGATAATTCAGATGTTCTAAGCAATATCACCGTTACAGAGAGAGAAGTATTGAATTGTTTAGATAAACTCAAGGTAAATAAAACGCCTGGACCTGATACAATCTCGCCTAGAGTTCTAAAGGAAGCTAAGGATGAGCTCTCTAAACCACTGACATTACTATTCAATAAATCCTTGCAGTCTGGAACTATGCCCGATCAGTGGAAGCTAGCCAACGTAACACCGATATTAAAAAAGGCAGCAAATCCCTACCCAGTAACTATCGTCCAATTAGCTTAACCTCAGTTGTATGTAAAATGCTAGAAACGGTCATACGAGACAGACTCGTAAATCACTTAGAGGAAAATAACATACTTAAAGATACTCAACACGGCTTTCGTAAAAAACGTTCCTGTTTAACAAACCTCTTAGACTTCTTCCACGATATCCTCAACCTCTACGATGAGAGTAAAGCTGTAGATATTATATACCTTGATTTTCAAAAGGCCTTTGACAAAGTTCCCCACAAACGTTTACTGGTAAAACTAAAAGCGCATGGAATACAAGACGGTGTGTTGAAATGGATAGAAAATTGGCTCAGCGACAGAAAGCAAAGAGTAGTCATAAACGGTAAGGCATCTAAATGGACCAATGTAAGTAGCGGGGTACCCCAGGGATCGGTACTAGGACCAATTCTCTTTCTAATTTACATCAACGACATAGATGAGGGTCTCACCTGTACAATCTCAAAATTTGCTGACGATACAAAAATTGCAAATAGCGTACTCTCAAAAGAACAAGTTGACGATATACAACACAATCTAGATAAATTGTCATGTTGGGCCCAAATTTGGCAAATTAGTTTCAATGCGGATAAATGTAAAGTACTACATATCGGATACCTAAATGAGAAAGCAAACTATTCGATGAATGGCACTCAGCTTAAGAATGTAAACAGAGAAACCGATCTGGGAGTAACAATATCGAGTAACCTAAAACCGAGTCAACAATGTTCAGAAGTTGTTAAGAAGGCAAACAAAATAATTGGCTTTATAGGCAGGTCATTTGAGCATAAATCCAAAGAAGTTATCCTAACCCTTTACAATTCATTAGTCCGCCCTCTTCTGGAATACTGCGTTCAATCCTGGTGCCCTTATTACCAAAAAGATATAAACAAGCTAGAACGAGTTCAACGTAGAGTTACCAAAATGATACCTAGCCTAAACAACAAACCATACGAAGAGCGTCTTAGAGAATTAAATCTATTTCCTTTAACCCAGCGCAGATTAAGAGGTGACTTAATTCAAGTGTTCAAAATCATCAAAGGCATCGACAATATGAACTGTAGTAAGTACTTCACTATCGACCAATCTAATTACACGCGGGGAAACGGTTGCAAAATTATTGGTAAATCTTTTAACTCACACGAATCTAAGAATTTCTTCTTCAATCGAGTTGTCAACTTGTGGAATGGGCTTCCCCGAAACGTTATAGACTGCATCACCGTTGATTCATATAAACTCCGCCTAGACAAATATCTCGCATCAAACCCGCGACTGACTGCGTTTGTCAATGAATAACTTTATTTTATCCCCCCCTCAGTTACTAACCCATCTGTCCCCTACTAACTTCCTAATCCTGCCACAGACATTAGTTCCAGGGCAGTAATTCCCTTTCCAATGTTCCCTTACCCACTCTAAACCACTGTTTGGACACTTGATCCTCAGTGTTTTGGAGGACAAGCAACCTAGAAGGGTCACTAGATCTGTTGTTGCTTGATTTCCTTTGTACTCCTTTGTACTAGTACCAAGCACGCTGTGCCAAGCTCTGCAGGAGAAACACGGGCAGGAGAATAACCGAAACATCTGCTACACTTATTGATAACATATTCTGTAACAATATTCATGATGCTGGTCTCTTCGATGGTGTTTTCTACTCCGATATTTCAGATCACTTTCCAATTTTCAGTATTCAAATTTATTCAAATATTATACAAGAAGAAAAATACGTAACAAAGAGATTAAGTAATGACAAATGTGTAGCAAATTTCCAAGATAAGTTAAGCATCATTGACTGGGTCAGTACTGTGGATTCCAATGACTGTCAGGAGGCTTATTCGTGTTTCCAAGCACAAATATCAGAATGTTATAATGATGTTTTTCCTATTGTTAAGATACAACTTGGATAAAAAAAACAGAAAGCCATGGCGTACTTTTGGTTTAAAACAGTCAATCAAAGTGAAAAATATATTGTATGTATTATCAAAAAAACATCCTACATCCAATAACAAAGAAAGATAAATTAAATATAAGAGAAAATGATATGCCAAGCAGAACGGAACAATTATAGTGATGTATTCCAAGAAAATGTTGGCAATATAAAGAAGTCATGGGATTTAATTAGTGAAGTTAAAAATAGAAAGAAGAAAAAATCAAAGAACATAGAACAATACAAATATATGGTAACATTGAAGATGACCCAAAGATTATAGCTAGTGGTTTTAATGATTATTTTGTAAATATTGGCTTGCAAATCAGAGAGTCGTTGCCACATTCAGAGATTATTCTATGTATATGCCACAAGCAAATAGACATTCCATATTTCTACAACTAACTGACTCTAACGAGGTTAATAACATAATTAAACCATTAAAGAATAAAAGTCCTGGATGGGATGGAATTAGTTCCTTTATAATCATACCCATTGTTTATTGATGCCTTGACACACATTATTAATCTATCTCTTTCCTATGGCATTTTTCCAAAAGAATTAAAGAAAGCTAAAGTGATCCCTTTGTTTAACCCCTTATTGGCGGCGCGCAACATATGTCGAGTGAAATAAATTTGGACTATGTGACGGTGCACGACAGCTGTCGAGTGCCATTTTCAGCAAGTAATGTATCTGAGAGAGAGAGAGCTGAGCGGTGGGACGAGCGTAGTAACCTCATGACCGCTCCCCACGACCACCGCGGGTGTACTGAACTTTATTCTAACTTCCTCCCCCTCTTCTCACTCGCTACACAGGGAATTATGTACGGAAATTACCTTATTTTAGGTTTTTTGCACTCGTATTGCACGATCGTTGCAAGAGAACCAGTGGTCGTACAAGGATGGTTCAGGTGTCATTGGAAAGCTCTGTTTACGCCCTTTCAGGGATGGATACTTGTTTTACGCTCTGGGTCTTGTTTATGCATGAAAATGAGCACGGAAACAACCCCGCTGGGCGGTACATAGCAATTACCGCCTAGGCCGCTCTTAAGGTGTTAAAGGTGGTGACGATATGAAATTGAACAATTATCGACCAGTTTCTATCTTATCTATATTTTCTAAAAACAATTAGCATATTATGAATACAAAATTATTGACATTTATTTCTAAACATAATCTTATATAGGCCTACAAGTATCAATTTGGATTCAGAGAAGGGCATGGAACAGATTTAGCACTGATTACTTTAGTTGAACAAATATCAAGTGAAATAGATGACGGTAATTGTGTGGTAGGAATGTTTTTGGATCTGAGCAAAGCTTTTGATACGGTAGATCATGAGATTTTGTTAATGAAATTGCAAAGATATGATATAAGGGGATGTGCATATAGTTGGTTTGAAAGCTACTTAAGGAATAGACCTCAATATATATTATTTAATGACACAACTTCTGATATAAGTTATGTAAAAAGTGGAGTTCCTCAAGTTTCGATCCTTGGACCTCTATTATTTTTAGTATACATACACGATATTTTTAATACTTCTTTGCTATTTTTACCAATTATTTTTGCTGATGATGCCAATTTATTTATTTGTGGTAAGAATGTGGAGGAGGTAATCCGTTTAATGAATGGTGAATTAAATAAACTTATAGATTGGATCTATGCAAATAATTTGCCACTTAACACTTTAATAACTCACTATATGAAAATTCAAATCTAGAGGTAAATCGATAAAAAAATATTCGAACATTTACATAGGCAACACAAAATTATCAAGAGTAGAAAGTACCAAATTTGTTGGTGTAATATTTGACGCTAACGTGTCATGGAGCAATCGCATTATGCACGTAAAAAGTAAATTAGCAAAAAGTATTGGAATTCTCTGTAAAGCAAGAACAATTCTAACTTTTCCAACATTAATTAAATTATATAACTCTTTCATAATTATATCCATATCTTACCTATGGTATAAAGGTCTGGTGATCGGCCAATGACTATTATATTCAATTTTTTTGTAAAACAGCAAAAGAGAGCCATAATCATTGTTACCAATTCCAACTTTAGAGCACATACTGACTCATTGTTTAAGTCGTTAAGAGTTTTGCCATTTTCTAAACTCATTCAATATTGTACAGTAATAACTATGTATACATTAAAAACAAATGTAATACCTAAAGACCTGAATATGATTAGCACAAATGAGGATGTCCATTCTTATAATACTAGACATATAAGTCATTTACATGTTCCCAGAGGCAGAACGGCCATGGTATACAGGACTTTTAAGTATAAGGGTGTGCACCTATGGAATGATATGTCACAAAAAATGTATACCCTATGTTCATATTCTTCCTATAAGAGTAGATTAAAGAATTATCTTTAGACCTTAAATTAACTATGTACTATGATGGCCATATGGTTTTAGACGATGTCGATCAACTGCAGACATTCTTTGCCTTCTTACGCATCAAATCAACCAAGCTACAGACCAACATAGTGAAACACATACAATAGCACTGGATATATCAAAGGCATTTGATAGAGTCTGGCATCAATCCTTATTGTCGAAGATGTCACACTACGGCCTTGCATCATTAGTTCCACTAATTTCTTATCTTCATAACAGAAAAATATGTGTAATGGTAGATGGCCTTTATTCTCAATTTCACTCAATAAATGCTGGTGTTCCCCAGGGATCAGTTTTGGCCCCAACTCTGTTCCTCATTCATATCAATGATCTCATATCTACCACTCATAATCCAATACATTCCTACGCAGATGACTCAACACTCCACAGTTCCTTCACATTACCAATTCTTTCACCCAACCCGATCTTATAAATTCAAAAATAAACACTGCAATTTCTCTGAACCAGGACCTTTCTAGAATTAATGAATGAGGACAAGAGAATCTAGTTTCCTTTAATGCACAGAAAACCAAGTACATTCAATTTTCTAACCGACAGAATCTCACTGACTCCCATATATTTTTAATGATGTAAATATTCCCACTTCCCCTAGTATTGACATTCTCGGTGTAACATTAACTACTAACTTGAGCTGGACACATTATGTTAGAAGCATTGCTAAGAATGCCTCTAAAAAACTGGGACTCCAGTACAGAGTTCGAGAATTCTTCACTGACGAGCAGTTGGCTGTAATATATAAAAGTCATGTGCGTTCTCAGATGGATTACTGTTCACCTCTGTGGGGTGGAAGGGGAGTGGTTGCATTGAGGCAGTTGGACAAAATTCAAAATAAAGCTATTAGATTAATCAATAACCCTGCAATCACACAGGACCTTCCTACATTAGCCATACGAAGAAACGTTGCATCCCTTGCATTATTCTACAGATATTTTCACAGCAATTGTTCCGAGGAACTTGATTCAATTGTGCCGCCTCTCCACATCTTTCCCGTAGAACTAGGGCAGCTGAGAGCGCCCATGAATTTACACTTTCTCCTCCACAATGCAGAACTTCTGCTTATCAGAATTCATTTATCCCCAGAGCTACTACTCTTTGGAATTCACTTCCCTCGAATTGCTTTCCACAAACTTACAATCAACAAATGTTTAAATCCAGTTGTTACAAACATTTTATGAATGGAGGATGCCTTTAGGCACATGGACCTTTTTGTTTTATCTGTGTTTTTCCTTCCTCCGTTCATTGTCTCTTAAAAAAAAAAAAAAAAAAAAATTATGTGATAGCATAGTTTAATGTGTAATTATTATTATTTGTTTTGTTCTTTTTACTAACACTTTCCCGTTGTCATAAATATATTGATGTAAATGACCCTGAGGGCATAATTTGTTTTTCTTTTTTCTATGTGATTGAGGGAGGCAAAAGGCATAACTGCCTATAGCGAGTGCCTCCCCCAAAGTTGAAAGAGTGACAGGGCCAAAATCAAGGGACGTTCGAGCCAAAATGCCTGGACACGAAGCAATTTATGTCATAGGAAGAGGGAAAGACTGATTCTGGGAGAGAGTTCCAGAGCTCAGCTGTTGAGTAGAAGAAAGTTTGAGAGTAACGTTTCACTCTTGGGTTGGAGAGTTTCACAGAGTTGGGGTGGGATTGAGTTGCAAGACGGGTACCACGTGCCCTACGTAAAGGAGGTGGTATGCACTGGGATAGCTCTGAGGAACACTGATTATTATAGTAGCGATAGAATAGCGAGAGAGATGCAACATTGCGGCGGAGAGAGAGAGATTGCAGAGAGTTGGTGAGTGGACGGGAGTTAATGATACGAAAGGCCTTCCTTTCAACTTTGTCTAGGAGAGCGGTGTGAGAGGAACCTCCCCACACATGTGAACAATACTCAATACAAGGGCGCACTATGCCCCTGTACAGAGCAAGAAGCTGTGCTGGGGAAAAGTACCCCCTAAGGCGGTTGAGCACACCCAGCTTCTGGGAGGCTGCCTTAGCAAAACTGGTAATATGGTCCTTCCAAATGAGAGCAGAAGAAAAAGAGACGCCAAGAATATTGAGAGAAGATGAAGGGTTGATTTTTGTATTGTTGAAGAATAAGAGATAGTCCGCTGGTAGATCCTGACGGGTAGATAGATGGAGAAATTGGGTTTTGGAAGCATTAAAGTTAACAAGGTTTTCTCTGCCCCAATTGGAAATAGTATTTAGATCAGAATTTAAGAGTTCTATGGCTTCATTACATTTGTCGTTGAGGGATTGCTGGCTGGGGCGTTCTGAAAAACTAATGGAGTAGTGTAAGGTTGATTCGTCTGCGTATGAATGGATGGGAATTAAGGTACAGTTAAGGAGATAATTTATAAAAATTAGAAAGAGAATAGGAGATAGGACAGAGCCCTGAGGAACACCGGAGTTTATATGGTGAGGAAGTGAACAAATGCCGTCCACAACCGCAGCTATGGAACGGCCGGAAAGGAAATTAGAGACAAAGGCACAGATGGAGGGATAGAAACCGAAGGAGGGTAGTTTAGAAATTATACCAGAAATATACCAGCAGGTATCCAGCTTTCTTTGTCATGAACTGCATTTATGTGTTTATATGTATTGCCTATTTTGTAAGCTAAACGTTAATGACAATTAAATATTTTTAATTGAAATATATATATATATATATATATATATATATATATATATATATATATATACTGTATATATTTAAACTTGCTACAATGGCCGACACTGGGGCTGTGCATAGCAAAAGTCGGGCTGGAGGGAATAAGTAACAACCACACACACGGCGATACTAAGTGAGTCTTCCTTTAACCCGGCAAGCGCGATAGGCCTCACGGAAGGCTTCCTATAGGGAACGCGATAGGCCTCACGGAAGCAGGACCATAAAAAAAGCCTTCCATAAAAAAAAAGGGCCTATCAAAACAAAGGAATTTATCTCTAGGTGAGATAATTCCCCTCCAGTACTCATCCATGTAAATCTCACCCACCCCCCTCCCCTCCTTCCCCACCTTATTCCTCCCTCCCTCCCCTCCTCAATTATCACCTATTTTTCCTCTTATTATCATCATTTATCGGTTATTTTTCTCTCCCGCGATAATGTAGCACAAGTGGGTTGCATAAAAGATCGTTATGCAACACCCAGACACCGGCACACACCGCCCCACTTCTCAGTTGACTCCCAGACAGCGAGAGGGGAAGGCTGCCTGTCTCTCTCTCTCGCCTGAGATTATGACCGGGTGGCCAATATCTTCGTTTTTCACCACCCAAATGCTTTTCCCACTTATTTTAGCACTCTTGAAGGTTCATATATACATCATATATGTAAAATAAAAGCATACCGAAAACAAATAATGGTTTATATTGTAAATATAACGAATTCTGTCAGAATCCAGGGCTAGAAATGCACAAATAACTACCCTAGCACCTACGTCTATATCGCGCTTGTCAGGTTAAACAAGCATATCGTCACATATTTTATGAACTGAATTAGTATACGATAGAAGCATAATGTGTTTAAGTTGTTGTGTGACGTAACAGTTGAGCACACCCTGTGACCCAGCTTCTGGGAAGCTGTTTTACCAAGAGTGGCAATATGGACTTTCCAAGAGAAATAAGAAGACAATGGGACACCGAGAATGTTAACAGAAGATGAAGGGTTAATGTGTATGTTAGTTTAAAGGACTACAATGGAAATCAAGCAGCAACAGGTCTAGTGACCCCTCTAGGCTGCTTGTCCTCCAAAACACTGCGGATCAAGTGTCCAAACAGTGGTTTAGAGTGGGTAAGGGAAAATTGGAAAGGAAACCACTGTCCTGGAGCTAATGTCTGTGGCCGGACTAGGAAGTTAGTAGGGGACAGATTGGTTAGTAACATAACACAGTTATAAGGATCTTTCGGTTATCTGGGAAAAAGAGAGTAACGTCTTGGCAATATATA